>JAHWFP010101111.1:9662-20355 GCA_023313725.1 Lithobius niger | reverse complement strand
ATGGACTTTGGCGGATCGTAGGACGGTGGGTCATTGGCAGTTACTTTCGGTTTAATAAATTTGAGCGGCATAAATTCAAGTAATTGTTTTTAGTTTTTCTTCTTTTGCAAATGTAAGCTCATAGTCAAAGTTTCCCCTCGAAGGTTAAGTGGTCTATCGGCTTGATCTGTCAGCCACGCGTGCATAGAGTGAATAATATTTTTTGTAACAGGTAGGTACACCAAATTGTGCGGGGACTGAACAATCTTGTAGGCGGGAGGGACAGTAGGAAAAAACGAATAAAAGGTCGGTTGCAATGATCCGTTTATGTAAGAACCCTAAACCAAGTCGCGATGTAGCAGTATGCTATTTACTTTTATTATGTTGACAGTGTTTGGTCCAATGCATTCCCCAAATTCGTAAATCTTAGCTTCGAAACCAAAAATCTTTCCGATACTGGACGGTTCAGAATAAAATCAACCTTATATCTCCTGTCAGTAATAGTTATTTTAGACTTTAGAGTGTTTACGTTGCCATTTAACAGAACGTAGGAAACGTTATTAGTCTCGTCCCAATGCTTGCTCTTTTTTAATTTTCTGTAAATGATGTTTATAATTTCGTCTAATTCATAACACCCTTCTGAGACGACGATTTTAATCCATGTGTTACCGCCGTCTGCGCAAGTGAAAGAGTTGGTCACGTCCTCTATAACGTTAGGAATGGAGTTGTGAGTTTCCAGATTGACTAGAGCCAATTCGTGAGCGCCTTCCAATATCAACGGAGAAGGAAAACTGGTCACAAAGTCAGTTTTTTCAGAGGAAAGTATGATCGACATATTTTTAGTTTAATACATTAGTTAACATCTACCGAATTCACCGATCAGTTTTTGGTACTCTCCATCGGACAGCTATGCTTAGCTCCGCATTTCTGTGAAAATGTGCACGAATTCTTCGTTCAGAGAATTATACCAGCCTCTGTGGAGGCTCTGAGGAACTTAAGTCCTTCGCTCAAGTCATCTGGATCTCTACAGAACCGGTATACTTTCCCTACAACCTCGGCAAGTCTGCCCCAAACAGGTTTTATAAAAGTCGTATACTTGAAACCGGCGCTATACTTTAGTCTTTTCTTACTCTCGTCGTTGTTGTGATGTATGGCTTTACTCCTCTTCAGAATATTGTGGTAATTTAGGAGGCTAGCATCTCCGTCCTGTGGTTTAGTAGGATTTTTCAACATAACCAATTGCCACAATTCGTCCGTCCCTTCGTACTTTTTTCCACCCATGATCAAGTCGTCGTCTTGAAATTGTACCCCCATTGCACCAATCATGTAATATTTAGCCTCCGAGTCGTATCGAATGCCAAAAGTGGGGTCGGTCAGAGTCTCTCGAATGGCAAACATGCTTAGAGCTAGCGGACCGAGTCTAACTGCAGAATCGCCGAATAAAGAGGCCTCTTCCATTTGTCTCCTACGAGCCCCTGGCGTGAGGGCAAGTGATATGTTGGAGGGCGCGTCAGGAAATGCGCTCATGAAACTCGAGAGTCGTCTCCTGGCACCCGCGTTAAACTGTATTTCACCGTCGTCACTGTCTATATTCTCGTCTTCAGTATCGACGTGGCTCGTTGCCGCTTCCAAAGCTTTCTGAATGTGCTCTAACCGTTTCCCGTGATATTTTTCTTGTTTCTTCTGTCCAGCCTCTAGAGCCAACAGGTCTTTGATTTGTTGTTGACGCTGAGCTGAAGCCTCGCTCCCCTGTAGCATCTGCATTTTGGTCTGGTCTACTATAGAATCAACTACTGCTTTGAATATCTTTTGCAAATGTTCAGATTCTGTCTGCTTTTCCAGTTTTATATTTTGAAATTTTTGTTTCAGACGCTTTTTTAGAGCCTTGTACTGATTGACCTCTTTCTGGGGTTTGCTTCTCTTATTTTTAGTTTTAGTAGACATGACGGTTTAGTACTTTATAAAATAATGTTTAAGTCAACAAACGTAATGTCGACACAACCTTCGGCAGACACGTCATTGTTAGTCGAGCATTCTTCTATACCGTCGATCCAAGGGTTTAGTTTTATCAATGAGTAGGAATCCGTACGGAACATAGTTCCAAACCTCACCACACATGCGACGAAACTTGTCGAAAATCATGTCACCATAATGTGGTTATTGAAGATGTGTTTGAGGTTTTCTTCGTCTTGCTTGAAGAGAATTATAATGTTGGAATTATCTCGAATAACTCTCTTGGGTATCCTGCTGTAAGTCTGACACAAATAAAAGATCAAGGCGTCCGCGTGCCTGCCGTTGGCGAAATAGCATTCGATTCTGTCTCGTTTCTCAATCATGAAATCGTCCAATAAAATTACCGTTTTGTCACATGGCAGTTCTTGTGGTGGTGGGATAACTTCGTTGTTGGAACAAAAAGTAGCGACGCCAGGACATATTACCTTGTAAGCTCTCCTGAGATGGAAATATTTGTTTTGAAATAAGGAGTACACGCGCAGGCTGTCATATTTCAAACAACCTGGATTGCAAATGAAATTTATAATTAAATTGGTGTTTCCACAACCGGCAGGGCCGCACATGATGCACCTTACGTCCTCTGGAAAATTCAGTAAATTACCAGTCGATGGTCGTTTATCGACATCGGCTATGTCATAGTTTAACACTTTCATCTTTCAGCTGCTTTAAGAAAAAAATGGTATTTTGATAAATTCTCTACAAAACTAGTATCTAAAACACCTTTTCATTCTCATTTTATAAATAAACAGAGATGTACTGCCTCAAATGCAAAAGAGTTACAGCCAGTAAAAATGTTAGGCTCGTTGTGAATAAGAATTATCGACAACTGCTAAAGGTAAAGGTGCGGCACGAGGAAAGCACAGTTTCAGAAGAGCAGAGGCTTTGGATTGTTGAACAGCGCGATAAGTTGCCGGTGGAACTTCACATTACGGGATACAACTATTGCGGCCCGGGAACAAAACTGAACAAGAGACTGAACAGAGGCGACGCTGCCATCAATTCTGTGGATGAGGCCTGCAAACAGCACGACATCGAATACTCTACCAAACCAGACTTGGAACGAAGACACGAAGCTGATAGAGAGTTGGCCTCCGATGCAGTAAAAGTAGCAAAATCTAGCAAAACTGGTCTGAAAGAGAAGTTGGCAGCAGCTGCCGTAGCTGCAGTTATGAAAACCAAAGTAAAGTTGGGAATGGGAATTAAAAAAAAAAGATCAAATGGAAACTTTAGTGGAGCAGCTGCACAAGCCAGCTAGGCGTCATTTTCCGAGGAGGCGCGTTATTAGCTACGGGATAGGTGATTTAATTCAAGCGGACCTGGTGGAGATGATACCTTACGTGGAACAAAACGAAAATTACAAATACTTGCTGACTGCCATCGTTGTCTTCTGTAAATACGCTTAAGCTGTCCATGTGAAATCAAAGAACACCGCGGATGTCATTGGCGCTTTTAACGAGATATTAAACATGATGTCTAATCCCGTTAAAAATCTACAAATCGATGAAGGCAAGGAATACTATAATAAAGATTTTGCAGCACTAATGAAACGTCACAAAATAAACCACTATTCGACCAAGTCAGAACTCAAGGCGAGCGTAGTAGAATGCCTAAATCGCACATTGAAGTCGAACATGTGGAAACAGTTCACTCTGCGAGGTAACCACAAGTGGATAGACATTATAGATAAAATTGTCAAAGATTACGACAGAGTTCATTCTACCATTAAAATGACACCATCCGAAGTAACTAAACGCGATGAATCGGAAATCAGAAACATATTGCTGAAAAAGAGCCCTTCCAAAAAGAAGAAGTATAGTTTCAAAGTCGGGGATTTAGTAAGAGTGACAACGGCAAAATCTGTATTCGACAAGGGATATTTGCAAAACTTTACCAACGAACTGTTCGAGGTGAGTGAAGTCAGAAAAACTCAACCGACTTGCTACAGGTTGGTCGACCAACTGGGTAGTAAAATCGAAGGCACTTTTTACGAGCAAGAGTTGCAGAAAACTAACGTGCCGGATCTGTTTTTAGTCGAAGAGATTCTAAAGACTAAAAAAATGAGAGGGAAAACTCGTTACCTCGTCAGGTGGAAAGGCAACGACGAGTGCTTCGACAATTGACTTGACGAAAAGCCAGTTGTTCTAGGAAAATAACAACAAAAATACCAAATTTTTCCTCTTTTTATTTATATTATTAAACTAAGACCAGGACATTGAAATTATTACTGTTCATGTTGTTTATATTATTAAACAGAATCATTCAGTTTGAGCGATGGAAAAAACAAACTTTACCTGTGTTTACTGCACTCAAACGTATCCTACCCGAGAAAGATTGACACAACACCTCGTAGAGATACACAGGAATAGTTATCCACCCGAGTGCGATTGCTTCGAGAGAGAGTCAGGCTGTAGAGGCGATCCCATCTTCTGTGAGCAAGGACTCGAACACAGAAAGTACAAGAAAGCTGTGCACGCTATAGACCCGTTGTACCTTTTAATGTTGATGCAAAGATGTATATAAGCTCTACTGTACGAATGTCTCCGGCAATTGGTGACTTGCAAAGAAATACCAACTGGATTTCAGTCTCGCTACTCCCCAATCTATAATCCATTAGATATTCCCAAGTTACTGGATGCAGCTTATGCTAAAATCCAACTTTCCATCGACGAATTTGCCGAAAGAGGGAGTGGTTGGGTAATAAATCGCTCGTACAAACTCACAATCCAAGTAGTAAAACTCGACCCGCTCAGACCAGGCCGTTACATTCCTCTGCCAGCAAAATTAAAAAAGAAGTGGAAGTATGTAGTAAATGTTCAAAATTTCACAGACCAGAAGTGCTTCTTGTATTCAATTCTGGCTGCCAAACACAAATTAAGCATGGTGAATCCGAAGAAATATGAAGTATATGTGAGAACGGTAGATTGTTCGATGCTGGACTTGCCAACGCGGCTGGATCACATTGACGCATTCGAGATGGCGAACAAAGATTTATCGATCAATGTGATTGCTTATACCAAAGAGAACGGCTTGCATCCCCTTCGTGTGAGAATGCATTTTAAAGGCCAACCCGTAGATCTTCTTTTAATTGCCGACGAGTCGACAAATTTTCACTACTGCGCCATTGTGGATTGTGACAAATTTCTCCGACACCAGGGATCAGGAAGGAACCCGAAATATTACCGTCGAAATTGTTTCGCCGCTTATGGAAAGGCATTGCTGAGAGACAAACACAAACTGGACTGTACAAGACCCAATCCGTCACCTCAAGCGCTCAAATTCTTAAAACTGGGCGAAAACATTTTGAAGTTTGTAACTTTCAACAGAAGAAATATTCACCCCAAAATCATATACACCGATTTCGAGTGCCTCCGTTCCTTCCTCTAACAGCTCCGGGAAGAAAATCAACCTCCATCAACCTTGCAGCTTCGGCTATGTCGCGGTGGGGCCTGGAAACTTTAAAGGAACTGCTTATTACCTGGGAGAGGATGCCGTTGAACAATTCCTCGATCAGTTGGTGATTGAAGCGTGCGAGTACTACGAAACATTAAAAAGAGTTCGACCACAATATCTCACTCCAGTCCAAGAGGCTGATTTTAACCACGCTGTAGACTGCATCTACTGCTAAAAGCCATTCGGTTCAAAAGACGACAAAGTCTGGGATCACTGCCACATTACCAGCCAGTACAGAGGAGCTTCTCACTCGAGTTGTAATCTGAATGCCCGAGAGCGCACCACGATTATTTCACAGCCTCGAAGCTTACGATATGCATCTATTGGTAAGAGTGGTGCACAAGTTTCCGAAAAAAAGTAGAAGTCCTCGCGAGAAATACGGAAAGGTTCATGAGCATGATCATCGCCGTTGAAACGGGATGGGATGAAGTGAAAAAAAAGAAAAGGTACATTCGGCTTAAGTTCATAGACAGCTATAATTTTCTCTCCTCTTCGCTGAAAACTCTGGCAGAGAGACATAAACGTGATTACGAGTTTAGAACGGTGAAGCTGTTCTTGAAAGCTTGGAAGGATAAATGGTTCCTTCCCGACGTCGAGGAAGAGACTGCCGTGGATGTGTTAACCCATATGGGATACTACCCTTACGAATACGTTTCCAGCATGAGTGTGTTCGAAGAAGAGACTTTACCACCTTAAGAAGACTTTTATTCCAAACTCAAAGAAGAAGGCTTAACTGACGAAAATACGATCACGTCAAAAAGATTTGGAGTATGCTGAAAATCAAAAAGTTTTCCTCTTACCACGAAATGTATCAGATGACCGACTGTCTGCTTTTGGCAGACATTTTCGTAGAATTTCGCAGGATCTGCTTGCGAGACCACGGCATAGATCCGTGCTATTACGTCTCCACCTCAGGGTTTAGCTGGGCGGCAGCTTTAAAGATGACCAAGGCCGAGCTGGAACTATTTACTTACTCTAGCAAACATAACTTTATCTTGTCGGGAATATGGGGTGGAGTTAGCTTCATTAGTCGAAGGTTCGCGAAGGCCAACAACCCGTACATTCCCGAAACTTACGATTCAACAAAACCTAACAAGTACATCATCGATTGGGACCTCAATAGCGCTTACGGTTGGGCCATGAGCCAGCTGCTGCCTTACAACAGCTTTAGGTATTTGACTAAAGATGAGATTCGAGCTTTCGACGTGACTAAGATAGCAGACACGTCGTCGGTAGGATACATTCTGGAAGTAGATCTGGACTACCCAAACAAACTTCACGAGCTCCACAACGACTACCCGCTTGCTCCTGAAAAATTTGAAATAAGAGAAGAATTAGTTTCAGACTATTAGAAATCTTTGTTGCGAGGAAAACTAGTAAACCTGTCGTGTAGTTAGTGGCCAACCTACTGAGGAAGATGCGGTACGTAATTCACTACCGTAACCTAAAATTCTACCTCGAACACGGCTTGGTCCTTCGTCACGTCAGGAGGGTGCTGAGTTTCAATCAGAAGCCCTGGTTGAAACAATATATAGATCTTCATACGGCAAAACGAAAGGAATCGAAGACGGTGTCTGAAGAGAATTTCACAAGTTGTGTCCTAATTCGGTGTTTGGGAAGACGATTGAACAGAAACAGAAAAGACTGAAAGTCAAGCTATGCACCGACAGCAAGCGAGCCATCAAATATTCCATCCAACTCAATGCCGATTCGTTTCGGATATTGCACGAAAATCTGGTTCAGATCAACTCGAAAATACGCAAGGTGACGTGCGATCTTCCCACCTACTCGGGGTTCACCATACTAGAGTTGTGTAAACTCTTTGTCTACGAATTTCACTACCGATACATACTTCTCCTATATGAAGATCGAGCAAGACTGCTGTTCACAGACACGGACTCGCTATGCTATTGCATCGAAACCGAGGACGTGTACACGGACGTGGCTAAAAACATGAGTAGATTAGACACTAACAACTACGATCCTCAACACCCACTGTTCTGCAACGTCAACAAGCTAGCGTTGGGAAAGATGAAAGATGCCACGAAGGGAGTACCGATAAAAGAGTTTGTTGGGTTGAGTAGCAAGATGTATTCGCTCGTGACCTCCCAAAGCGAAACGATAAAAGCGAAGGGAATTTCCAAGAGATTCGTGGAGAAACACTTAAACCATGAAAATTATAGGGCGACTCTCCAATCAGGAACAAAGAGGGAGTTGGTACAAGATCGCCAGTGACAGCCATCACCAACTGGCCACGACCGTGGTGAATAAATCCCTACTGTCAGCCTACGACAACAAGAGATTCCTCGTAAACGAAGTAGAAACTTTAGCAATCGGACATCGTGGCATCAAATATATTTCTTACCATGATGATGATGACTACGATGGGGATGGCTATCATCATGATTTGCTCGTGGAGTCTTTATCCGATGACGGAGTATGGACAGGTATGTCCGACGGTGAATTCAGTGGCGGAAACTCGGTGGAACGGGGAGGAAGTGGAACAGAGGATAAAAGAAGTTGAAAATGTCGAGGTTCAAGAAGCCGAGATGAGGAAATTGCGGATGAGGGAGAGTCGGCTGTTGAAAGTGCAAAATCCAGAAGAGTGGAAGAAGACAGCCAGGGTTAAACGAAGACGGTTCGATAGGGATAGGCACGCCACACAAACTCCTATCCAGAAAAAGAAAAAACAAGCTGCGGAAAAAGACCGACGTGCGAGAATGACTGAAGAGGAAAAAATAGTATTCAAGGAAAAAAGAAGGTTGGCTCAAAGAGAGTGAAGAGAGAAAAAGAAACGAATGACTCGGTGATGGCAGGCTGTAATAATGTTTTTGTTGCTTGTGATAATGTTTGTTGAATAAAATATATATATATATATATATATATATATTAAAGAACAAACTCTACATTCTCATCATGGACACCACTAGCGGTTATTTTATACTGAGTAAATACCTCAATGTTACGATTGAAAGCGGACCGACTCTCGTTTTTTAACAAACAGGCAGGGCTTACCACAGAGTTGAGACTCAACTCCTTGGAATGGACCTACCTATATTGACTGGGTGAAAAGATCAACAGATCTGTACTCAATCAGTGGAGGGAGAAATTGCAGCCCAAGGACGAAGAAGCAAATACGTTCGCTTGGAAAGGTTGGTAAAGCACGGACGAGGGTCTATGGAAAAGCGTTACGGATCCCACTTATTAACAGGTCTTCGAGCCGTTCATCGAAATAGCCGGAGAAGTGTTAATCGAGCAATTGGAGCTGACTGTACACGAAAACATACGTTGGCAATAATGTTGGATCTGTCCAAACTTGACAGCAGAAACAAAATGAAATTCTTGTTGGATTTTAAAATGAAAGCGCTTCGTGTCGGAGAGGAGAAAAGAATCAGAGTACGATTTACAAATGACGACACGCAAGTGCACTTTGTCGAATACAACCCTAAAACAATGGCGGTGGTTACTTTGTTACAACTTTCGTTTACGGAATGGTCCGAGCACTACAAACACTTTGCGAGCATCGATAAACTCATGGGGAAAGTTTATGAAGACGAATAAAGGCTTCAGACTGCCTCTGTGTGTGTGTGTGGCAGTACAACCGACCAGTAAAAAAAAATTAAAAAATTTTCCCTGAGCACAGCCCCTTGTAGGTATCGTGTACTATTTAAGTTTCGAAATGGTTTTGTAGGATTCGTTGAAGGCAGAGCCAGTGTTGTAGTAGGTCTGTTTGGGGGGTGGGGCTTCAATAACAATGGAATACAATGCTTTTTGATGACAGTCCATCATCGTAGTGAATTGCATCTACTCCAAAGGCCTTCATTTTCTTACTTACGTAAATAAGACCCACGCCTTCATGTCTTATGCCTAGAATTTTTTTAAAATTAATAATCGTTATTTAAAGTGTGAAATAGTTTAATAATACTTGAGAAACTATTTGGGATACTTAAAATGGACAGCGATTCTATTTTTACTACTTAAGTAAGAACTGAATACGTTCTTTTTCTTCCTTACGTAAGTAAGAAACCTACGCTTAGCCGTGGATCCTAATAGTGGTAAGACAACGGCTTCATTGTTGCAGGAGTGTGTCTTCATGATATAAATCCACTGCTGCAACAATGGTCCAACAATGAAAGAGTTGTACAAGGTGCAATTACATCAGGAATTAAATGAAGACGATCCTGATCGTCCAGTCCAATTCTATGAGGAAATGTTAGCGCTCCTGAATGCAAATCCTAATTATCTGCAAGGTGTTTGCTTTATTGACGAATGCACAGTTATTTTAAATGGTACAGTGAATCGTCATAATTGCCGGTATTGGTCCGATGTAAATCCCCATTGGATGCAAGAGCCTCATACTCAATACCCCCAGAAGTTGAACGTGTGGGCAAGCATTTTTGAGTATAAGATTATCGGGCCGTTTTTCAATAATGGTGCCATACGGGGACAAATGTACATGCAAATGTTAGCGGATGTTCTTATCCCTAGTATTGTTGCTGCTAAAGAGGATGGTGACGACGACTTCGACCCAGTGTTCCAGCAAAATGGTGCAAACCACAAAAGAGTCGTTTGAATTTTAATAAAAGACTCTCTTGGATTTTAATTAAAGACTCTCTCGAATTTTAATAAAAGACTCTTTTGAATTTTAATAAAAAAACTCTCTTGAATTTTAATAAAAGATTTTCTAGAATTTTAATAAAAGACTCGAATTTTAATAAAAGACTCGAATTTTAATAAAAGACGCTTGAATTTTAATAAAAGACTTTCTTGAATTTTAATAAAAGACACTTTCGAATTTAATAAAAGACTCTTGAATTTTAATAAGTCTCTTTTGAATTTTAATAAAAGACTTGAATTTTATTAAAAGAGTCTTTTGAATTATAATAAAAGACTCTCTGAATTTTAATAAAAGACTCTCTCGAATTTTAATAAAAGATTTCATTGAATTTTAACAAGACTTTTCAATTTTTAATAAAAGACTCTTGAATTTAAATAAAAGACTCTCTTGAATTTAAAAAAAAGATTTTCTTGAATTTTAATAAAAGACTCTCTTGAATTTTAATAAAAGTCTCTTTTGAATTTTAATAAAAGACTCTCTTGAATTTAAATAAAAGACTCTCTTGAATTTAAAAAAATATTTTCTTGAATTTTAATAAAAGACTCTTGAATTTTAATAAAAGACTCTCGAATTTTAATAATAGACTCTCTTGAATTTTAATAAAAGATTTTCTTGAATTTTAACAAGACTTTT
>JAHWFP010101109.1:0-38941 GCA_023313725.1 Lithobius niger | reverse complement strand
TTTCTCTCTTTGTCAGTTTTTTGTGTGCGTCTTTTACAAGCCTCGGTGGCCGAACAAATTTGTCTCTTTGTCAGTTTTTGTGGGTCTTACAGAACTCGGTAGCTATCTGAACCATTTGAGCAGGAGCGCAGCTTCCTTATATTGAAGGCTTAACGCTCGGTGTCACGTTGCATGCCAACTGCGTCGTCCAAGACAGCCAAAACTACCACGAGGCGCGTTGAAAGCGCCCGAATCGTGTTAGCGAGATGCACAAGAACGTGGTAGTTTTCTCATTATTAGATTTCCTGGTGTTGCATCACAAAATGAACTACATTTTAAGGTAATGGTAATTATCCTCGAAGTCTTCGGACGATTTTAATTGCTACGTCCAACGATCGTTTAACTCTTTTTTTTTTAATGAGAGTAGAAAACTACAGCACAATACGCACGTACAGAGAGGAACAAACAGTTTGGTCTGCTAAATGATCAACTACAACAATTAAGAATTACGGTATTGTTATGTTCAATTCAATGCAATGGAACAGACATAGGGCCTTAGGGCTTCGGGCAGATGACCAGGAGTGGTTAACGCTCGTTAAACCCTTTAAACCCTTTAATGCAATGGAACAAAACAATATCGCAAATCTTAATCGTTGTAGTTGACCTTGTTAGCAGACCAAACTTTTTGCTCCTCTCTGTACCTTGACTCTCCGTCTGTTTGAAATTCTTGAAATTAAACGTCTCCGGAGGCTTTTTTTTTTACGTCGAGTGGACAAAGCGGTACGTAGCAAGAAGGCATTGTTGTTAAACTTTAACAATTTAGTGTCGATGCAATGTTTTAAGTTTAAAATCCTATTGTCACGCGTCACGAGTACCTTTCACAGTTCAGTCTGCCTGCTAAAGCAGTTCATTTTCGGGGTGTTCACAGCAGGACTGGTGGCAGAATCGGCGGCTAACTGGACGACGCTTCGAATTTCTAAAAGTTAAGCCTTTTAAACGTATAAGGACGCTGTGGCAGGAACGACAAAAAAGAGCACACGTATGGTTCGTTGGAGTGACCTTAAGAACATTACAGCGTGTTCCGTCTCTCGTTGTTGATCGTTACCCGCAGGCAGCCAATTGCCGAACGACTGGTCTTAATTATTTTCTGCGATAACCGTTGTCCAGATACGGTGAATAGGTTTTATTCCAACAGACAGGTGCGAAAAAATATCACTCGTGCTACGACGAGTCCCTTCATGTGGCACCTTCACGTGCAACATCACGCTACGAGCGAAAGGGCACGTTAAGAATTAGTGGATAATTGTTGAGGCCCTTATTTTTCCCCTCCCTTTTTACAATTTTCTGGCCCTTTCTGAGCCTTTTTTTTTACCTTTACGAGCCTTTTTTTGCCCTGTTTAAACGCCTTTTTTAAAGCCAGTTTATTTTACATTCTTTATTTGTAGGCCTTTTTTTTAATCATTAAATTATTTTAAAAAAGGGCATTTTGCGGAAAGGGCAGGGACAATGCCTCCCCCCCCGCCTCCCTTCTGTGCACGCCACTGTTCATTCAAAACCTACGATGTGTTTGTTTCTTTGCGCGTTTGTGCACCTACTCCTCCAGAACTATAGGCCGATGAACATTACGAGGCTAGTTGACTGGGCCGTGTAATGTGCGCGTCGAGTTGACTTTCTACTCGCCCTTTAATATCCCAACACTCTCCTAATGTAAACCTCTATCTACAGAGCGAGTAGCAAATCAACTCGAATCGCACATTACTCGGCCCAGTCAACTAGCCTCATAACATTCATCGGCTTCAAGTCCTTACGAAGGGAGAGTATAGCGCTTATTATTCGAACTGAGGGAATATTGTCATTTTGTTAGTTTTAACGTTAACCTGCGGGCGCACCTTTCACAAAAACCGTAAAATCCAGCAGTTTCAGCGGCCATACTTCCCAACCCGGTCACGTGTGCTATTTTTCACTCCAGATCAGGCTGGTACTGTAGATGAGACCTGGGTGAGGTATCGGAAAATTCGCCGCGGCGCGTTTAAAAACTGCTTTGACAAAGTGGGTGGGTGTTGCTGGGATGAGTTGTTAAGTGAGTTTGTAGAATGCTCAGTAACTCCTGTCACAGTTGCTAACTCGGGAGGAGGAAACTGATGCAGCTATTGACAAAACATTTATTTTGTTCTGTTATCTTCCCGGGTTTCGGCACCAAGACGAAAAATAGTAATCTGTGGGAGAGCTAACGCTAATTAGACTGAACAAATGCGGGAGGGAAGCTGGGGAACTTTGGGTTTAAAGTTAGGGTAAAGAGGCTTGTTTAGGTTGGGGGGAAAAGAGCCTAACCAAAATTGAGCCTACTAGAGGCCTAACAGCCAAAAATCTCCCTAAGGCTTTGTTTATGGACCGCGCGCAACGCCTAGAGAGGACGCGTGGCGCGGCGTTTGAAAGGAATTTTGCTACTTATCCACGTCCGCTTGTTTGTGAAAAGCTCACGCGGGAAGGAACGAGCGAATCGTTCGTCCCGCGCGCGGTCCCCCGATCTGTTTGGGTTAGAAAAAAGCCGCGCACCGCGTACGCGGGCCGCGGGAGCCAGGTCTGTTGAGTTGCATTCTGGGATAGGAAAATGGCGGGCCACGTGTTGCCGCTTATGAGTGGCTACTTCGCTGGTTGCCGTGATGCAAAAGCCTGCCCGTAATTTAATAATTGGCACGTATTTGTTCTAATACAACAACTGCCAAGCTTCTCGTGCTGTTAGGCTGCGTTCATGGAGAAAACCCAACGCGTAAGCGGACGCCAAAAGCTTACGCGGTGAAGAAAAACAAGCAGTTCGCCCAGCCGCGTGTTGGCTGTTGTATCCGCGGCCCGCGAGCTCCAAAGCGCGTTTCTGTTTATGGCCGTTTTGAGCGGAAGCTTAAAGAGAAACGCGATGCTCACTCGACAATATACGACGTTGTGCGAATCAGACAATGCAGCGCAAGCCACACAATAGCAAGGCTATTATGGGAAATGGAAAGCTCTAGAAGGTTCTAGAGGCAGGAACCGGAAATTAAATCACAAGGCGTAGATATTGCCCACCTATGTAAGATTAGCCACACAAGACTAAAATTGGCCATTGGCCCCAGCAAACAGGCAAGTAAACAAGATTTGCGAAATACCTCATGCATAATCCAACTTACAAAGAAAGACCAGCAAAGATCGGTTTAGATTCATTAGAATTGAAACGCATGCGGGCCGATCTGGTCATGACATACCAAATTCTGCACTAAACCTTGGAACTTAATTACTCTGAGATGTTCCATCTTCGTAGTAAAAGTGTAACCAGAGGTCAAAATTCTAAGTTAATTGTTGGAAAAGCTAAACTGGACATTCGGAAGTTTTTCTTAGGACAGCGAATAGTTGCAGTATGGAACTCTCTCCTATCACAATTGGTTAATGCCTGTTCTGTGTATGTTTTCAGGAAGATTTTAAATTGGTTGACCTATCTAGGTTTTTGAAACATTATTGATTTCAACTGTATTTTACATTTTTTATTGTACACACGTTTTTGTTTTAATCTATAACCATTATTATTATTATTTTTACAAAGGACATAGGTCTGCTACAGCTGGTTTTATGGCACGTCTATGTTTCTTTTTATGATAAAAGCCTTCATTTTATGTCACGTAAAACTCTTACGACTGGAGTTCCTTTAGACCCGTCGATTTTTTATAGCTTCATTAATTATTTTTACTGTAAATACTGCATTTTATTTCTCAAGCGAAGTGTATGTTTTTTTTTTATTGTGAAACCTTACTTAGGCGAGGTGGCGAGGTGTCAGTGGCTGTCAACCCAGAGCCTCCTACAGTAAAGACCGAACCAGATTAAGACAAATTAGGCGAGTAAAATCAACCATTGACATAGATGGAGCGCAAGTTTGCTAGGTGCTGCCATCTCTACACCAAGCGGCGAAATTTCAAACTAACCGACGAGGGTTCCAAATTTTGTCAACCGATGACGCCACTTGGCAAATATGCCGCGTCGTTATTTGATTCGCCGTTTGGCGGAGCATTGTGGGAGGCACAAATGATCCGGCCTTTACTGTAGGTGGCTCTGGTCAACCCCACCTCTGGACCCATTACTTTTCCTTACGAATAAAGTTATTAATATCATTATTATTATAGGCTTAATGCTAAACTGCTTATTTTTCTTCTCTTCAAACAGTGAAGGAACAGATGGGCTGCAACGCACCAGAAGGAAACGTCATATCCTGGTCGGAGACTCCGTGGCTGTTTTTTGATGGAGCGAAGAAAGTTTCGGTTGAATTTAACTGCACTCCTATTGTGAAAGAAGATCGACTAGAAACCATGCGGTTAGTACAAGGCCAACTGAGAATAATAGATGAAGACCGTTTTCCACGAACAGTTTTTCAATTTTAGGATATCTTAATCTTGTCCCAGTTTTACATTATCTACGTGAAATGAAAGAACTGAGATTTGTTGTTTAGATAGTACAGGCAGTTAGCTGTATGAACGTGCATTTTCTGATAAAAGCGTTAAATTTGATACAGAGGTAACTTGTACGAAAAAGTAAAGTAAATTGAGTCGATGAGACATCACGATTACAGCCTTGGGGGAGCCCTAGCGCCCCTCTCCTCCACCCTCATATAAAACTGCCAAAATCCGTATTTTTTGTGATAAAAGCTTGAAATTTTGTAGACTGGTAGATTTACCAAGTCGAGTAAATTAAGTCGAGGAGACATCGCGACTTCGGCCTTGGGGAACCCTAGACCCCCATCCCCCATATAAAATTGCCAAAATCCGTATTTTGTGTGATAAAGGATTGAAATTTGGTACACTGGTAGATTTTTACCAAGTTGAGTAAATTCTGTCGAGGAGATAATGCGTTTTCGGCCTTGGCGAAGCCCTAGCGCCCCCCCCCCCCCCCCCGGGGCCGGGCGGGCTTAGGGGTTGCGGGGGTGTTTGTGGCAAAATGCTTAAAATTTGGTACACTGGTAGATTTTGACAAGTTGAGTATAATAAGTCGAGGAGAAAATCTTTCTTGGGATTTGTTGTGCTCTAAAACTCACAAAACTTGACCGCCGTTTTGTTGACCGTTAACAAATTAAAAGCGTAATATGAAGCAAAAATGTTCAGCACACAATGCTGGAAGAGAAAGTGATTTTACATCTTTTAGGTAAAACCACCCTTTGAACGCCGTATGTCAAGTTTACCCCCCTTAATTCAGAGAAGTGCTCCATTTATTCGATTTGTTGTTATAGTGACTTTCGATTTCATAGTGCTCTTGTGAGTTTTCTAATAGCCCGAAATGGACATGCTTAGGACATGCGGGGATCTATTCTTTCCATAAATCCCAACCGAAACTGTTTAGCTTTGAACGTCCATTTAAAGGTGAAGAGGTAATGGCGGATCGGTGAGAGCGTATGGTGATTTTCGAATTCAAAGTGGTCTTCCAATTCCTCTAATAGCCCGAAATGGACATGCTTACTGCTTAGGATATTCTGTAAGGTGGGCATCGACTCTTTCCACGAATCCTAACCGAAATTGTTTAGCTTAGATACAAATACAAATGCATTACAATAGCACTTTGAAATTGAATCTAGCCGCTACACTAATTACAGCTACACATTTAAACGGGCTTAGAACGGTCACTATCTAAACCAACCAACTTCAGTTAGGATTGATGGAAAGAATAGATCCGCACCTTTCGGAATAATTTCGGGCTATTAAAAAGCTCGCAAGAGCACGTTGAAAACGAAAATCACCGTCCACTTTCGCCTCTACGCCATTACCTCTTCCCTTTTAAATGGGCATAGGACAGTGCCTAACATGGACAGGATTAGGTCTCCTCGTCGACTTAATTTACTCAACTTGGTAAAATTTACCAGTGTACCAAATTTCAAGCTTTATAAAAAGAATCAGGATTTTGGCAATTTTATATGGGGGAGGGGGCCTAGGGTTCCCCCAAGGTCGAAATTGCTTTGTCTCCTCGACTTAATTTACTACTCACCTTGGTAAAATTTACCAGTGTACCAAATTTCAAGCTTTTATCACAAAAAATAAGGATTTTGGCGATTTTATATTGGGGAGGGGGAATGAGACTAGGGCTCCCTTCCTCCCCTCCCCCCAGTCCGAAATCGCTATGTCTCCTCGACTCAATTTACTCACCATGGTACAAACTACCACTGTGCCGAGTTTCATGCTTTTATCACACACTGCAGGTTTAGGCCGAATTTAGCACCTTACTGCCTGTACTAAGACTATTTTTTGCAATTGAAACACAACATTTGCGATGTTTTGAGTCGATACTTGGGCAATAGATGGCCCGAAATTGTTAGTTCCTCAGCGTCTTTAAACGGCCTCCAGTTGGTCATGGTAGTGGAGTTTAGGCTTGTTCCTAACCACGGTTGCTAATATCTATAGTATTAAACAAGAACAAGTGCTGGAACAAGAAAAAAAATTAAAAGATATTAGTATTAAAAAATTCTTAAGCGTATAAAATACGGATCTAAGCCTTAAAAAACTTAAAGCTCTAAAGGAACAGATATTTGAAAAGACATGTAAGCCATCAGCGTCGAAGTAATACATGTAAAAGAAGCTCCAGCTTGTTTTTTGGGGCGCTGGATATTCTTTTACACGTATTAATAAAACGTTGATGGCTTACATGTCTTTTCAAATATCTGTTCCTTTAGAGCTTTAAGTTTTTTAAGGCTTACATTCGTATTTTATACGCTTAAGGATTTTTTAATACTAATATCTTTTAATTTTTTTTTGTTCCACCAAGAATGTAGATTTTGCAGACATTTAGCAGACATTTTGCTGACAAGCATTGGAAAGAAAATGCATTGTTGCAGAATTTCAGTTTGCCAGACGCGCCTTTTGATTAGACTCTGATTATTTGGACGTCATGTTTTTCCTTGTGGCGTGGTCCTGACTATTTGGGGTTTACATTCAATTCCGTTTAGTCGAGTTTGAGAAATGTAATTTTGAAGGCAGTATGTTGAGTTAGCGTAAGGAAAATGGTGTGGAGGAATCAGATTTTTGGGGACAAAATGGGCCCTTTCAGGGCTTGCCCACTCTGGCCTTTTGTCTTAAATCTGCCACTGAAGTTTATTTTACAGTACCGGAATAAGGCAAGAATGTTTACTTTCCTTGTTGCTCTTTCGTTTGGTGGTTCAACTAGGCCTATTTATGTAATTCTTGCTACCCCAAGGATGGCTCCTCTGCACCACCCGCCTTCTTTTGTCAATATCTTCCTTGTTTTGCATGTGATTTTTGTTCTGCTCCCAGTGTTGTACAAGTAGCACGATCCCCCACAACTTTCTAATTTACTTTATGCCCGTGCTATTTATCGTGCGTAGTTTAGGAGTTACACATAGACCTTGAATATGACCTCCAATATCATTGTGTATATCATCATCAGATTCCCCATAGGCGATTTCCTATACGATCATGTCATTATCAGCAACATATAATGACAAAGTCTTAAGCTTCATTACACCTGGGCGGGACTTCTCGTACATACTGTATACGTAGTCTAGCTTCTAGCTTTTAGCAAATGTCAGCTGTACCAGAGACTTGGGGGTTTTGTTTAACTTCGATTTGAAACCTTCCTTGCACTGCTGCAATATCGCTTCAAATGCTAACCGACGCTCAGCAGTGGTTAGACGCTGCTTCACATCTGGTGACACTAGGGTCAAAGTTTTGGCCTTCAAGGTTTATGTTCGACCCATGCTCGAGTACGCGAGTCAGGTCTGGTCGTCTAACCTACTGAAGGATGTCGATAAAATCGAGTCTGTTCAGCGGCGGTTTACAAAAACACTACCGGGTTTGCGAAATTTACACTATCACCTTCGATTGAAAACTCTCAATTTAGACTCACTCGAACTGAGACGCCTTAAGACGGACTTAATTTTAACTTATAAAATTCTGCATCATTTACTTCCATTTGACCTGCCTCTATTTGATTTACAAAAATTTACAAAAACGCGTGGCACCAATCTAAAACTCGTTCTGCCTAAGTTCAAGTTAAATTGTCAGAAGTTTTTTTTCTCCTGCCGTGTGGTTCCGGTTTGGAATTCTCTCACCGAAGACCTTGTCTCAGCGCCGTCTGTCTCCCATTTTTTGGAGGCTTTGGGGGGGCGTAAACCTATGAAGGTTTCTTTTGCGACCAGAACATTATTTTGATAAGGGTTGTGATTCATCATGAAACTTAATTTTGATTTTGACTACCATACAAATTGCCAATTGCTTTTGCCGTTGACATTTTTGCAGCGACATCTTCTTTCGCTTTCTTTTTAGGTGCGCTGTTAGTGGCCAGCATGTCTCACCCTTTCTCACCAATTGCACTTCTTGGTGCAATAAATCGTACATATTATTATTAAAACTCTCGCTAACAAAGTCACACTTGTCCAGATCAAATGATTGTCTATTAAGTAGTAGTTATTCGTGAGAAACAACCGGTTATCGATTTTTAACCCACGGCTTCGACTATTTGCCCGGCTTGAGTATGCAAATAGGTCGAGGGCGGGGTCCGATCTTCCCAACGTACGTGAAAGGTTGCTACGAGGGTCAGAGACCGTGAAACAGAGCAGCATTACCCCGAACGAAATAGACCATGTCATAAAGGATCAAAATACACGTATGCAGTCTACTTCATTCCTTATTACGGTGCTGTTTGGGTCGAAGAGGGACGATCCTTAAACGGACCTCGGAGATTGTGAGGAAGTGACCGGGCATAGACGTTGGCATAGACGTTGGCGAACTAGAGGCCCATGCTCAGCCCTAAGGTTTTTGACACGGAACAAATGCGTACTAATTTCTCGTATTAACGCGTATAAATATCTACCAATCTTCACACTAGGTAAAGCAGCAAACGAGTCAGCATTGTTACTGGCAGAAAAATCGTACAAATTGCCTAATTGGAGCGCATTTAAGTTGAGTAAAATCGTCTACACAACAACTTACAGTCGCTCTTTTTACGTAGACTGCGTAAAGTAGGACTGTAAACCAAGGCTAACTGAGATAGGACTACGTAAAGTAGGACTGTAAACCAATGCTAATTGAGATAGGACTACGTAAAGTAGGACTGTAAACCAAGGCAATTGAGATATTGTCTGCAAAAACATGCGTTTTAAAGAAACACATTTTAGACAAACGCAGATAACGTTTTAAGAGGTTTTAACACGCATGCAGTGTGCAATACACTCATGGATAAAACACATGCAGTATCTGTGTTATAATTCTAATCTACCCCAAAACAAAACTTGTTAAGGGTTCCCGCCAAGCTTTTTGGCCGTGTGAAGTCGTGATATCAAACGCCAAGCTATTTCGCCAAGCTAATCACACCGAGTAACAGTTCGAAGGTTAAATGAAATATATGAAAATTGCTTGCAGCGCAGTTTTCAGTTATTTCATTTAACGTTTGAAGTCTTAGTCGGTTGGATTAGCTTGGCGAAAGAGTTTAGTGTTTGATATCACGACTTCACACGGCCGAAAAGCTTGGTGGTAATCCTTAACAAGTTTTGTTTTGGGGTAGATAACAGATCTTTTTGGTCCAAATTGGCGAAATCTATTTTGTTTTCTTAGTAATTATCAAATGGTAACACCTATCTAGTTGTCCATTTCTTTCTTCTTTTTCCCCCCGCTTCCGTAGCATTTTGAGGACAGCAGTCACCTTTTCCCATTTGATTAGTATGTCGTATTAGTACTGCAGACCCACGGATTTATATAATGTTCAGTTTGGCATTGTTGCATAATAGCAATGTTTAAAACAATGTAAAACAATCAATTTGGTCGTTTAGAGGTCTAACCCCTGAACCACTTGACCAATTAGAAGAGGCCTCATGAAAAGGACACATCTCCGTTGCAATACCTGTAAAATGAGCTAAGAACTAGCTTTATTCACCACATGGAAGAATTTATTTTCGTGATACAAAAAAAAAAACGTTACCAATCGCAGTAGTGTTTAGTAGTAACTTACCCCAAAACAAAGCTTGTTAAGGATTCCCGCCAAGCTATTCGGCTGTGTGAATTCGTGCTATCAAACGCCAAGCTCTTTCGCCAAGCTAATCCCACCGAGTAATAGTTCGAAGGTTAAATGAAATACATGAAAATTGCTTACTGTGCAATTTTCAGTTATTTCATTTAACGTTTAAAGTCTTAGTCGGTGGGATTAGCTTGGCGAAAGAGCTTGGCGTTTGAGATCACGACTTCACACGGCCGAAAAGCTTGGCGGGAATCTTTAACAAGTTTTGTTTTGGGGTAGATATTAGATCTTTTTTGTCGAAATTGATGAAATCATTTGTTTTACTTAGCGATTTTGAGATGGAAAAACAAATACAGTTTTCTGGTCCATTTGTTTTTTTGTGTGCTGACTTTCGTTTCATTTTCAGGACTGCAGTTATCTTCTTGCAAACGCAGATTTTCTATGTCTTATTAGTACTGCAGACGCACGGATTTATTTAATGTTCAGTTTGGCATTGCTGCATGATAACAATGTTTAAAACTATGTAAGACAATCAATTTGGTCGATTAGATGTCCCTAACCTCTGAACCACTTGACCAATTAGAGGTCTTTTGAAAAGGGTACATCTCCGTAGCAATACCTGTAAAATGAGCTAAGAACCAACTTTATTCACCGCATGGTAGAATTTATTTTCGTGATAAAAAAAAAAGCGTTACTAGTAGTTAGTAGTTAGGCAAATGTCAACGTTATTCACGTCATTTTTCAACAAGAAAACGGTCAGCTGTGTCAATAACAGTGACTTTTATGTTGTCAGGCGACCAAAGTCTCCCGATCAAACAACTTTCAGGTTTTTCTGTGGCATTGCTATTTATCCTCAGATAGCTGAAAACAGCCAAACTACCTTAGATGTAAAGACACAACGTGTCTAGTGGTGGCCATGCTCATATTTTTATATTTACATATATATACATTTTTTTCTGGATATTATCGTTTAACTTGGCGGGCAACACACTAGCGTGTGTCTTGATACGTTTAGTTGTGCTGAGATGCACACCAGGCAAATTCATCATGCACTATAATGAAAAAGGGCGAGCAGGTTCATTTTTGGCACGGTACCAAAAACAAAAAGTTTCAAGATATCAAGGTTTCAAAAACAAATGGGGCCACCTCCCGTGAATGGATGTGACCAGTAACAATCAGAAACAAACGAAATATTGCTTCAATAATGCTGGCTATTAGAACCGAGGTAAATAGTTTCAAACTTGGTTGAGTAACAATCACTGCATGCACGATCGTTGTTGCGGGCCTATCGCGCTTCGTATCAAAACGGGGTAACAGGCAGTTCAGTTACAATGATTAGTAAACAAAAACGAACTCGTTTGATGCTTAAGGTAAGGTTTAACTGATTCGAAGTCAAAACAGCAAAGGAACACAAATAAACCTTCCTGTAAGGTTTCAGATACTGCAGTGTTGCTGTACTGTTTCGTCCACGTGAAACCTCACTGCTGTATTCAAATGTTTTTACCAATTTCCTTTTTGCACACGATACTTCAGCTAATGATTGGTTCATTCTACTTGGCTACACGACATCGCTGGACAATGCTTAAAACATAACCGTGTTAGTGGATTTACAACAGGTCTGCACGTAATTGAAGGTTCGTGCGAGGCTTTGAAAATCTAGAAATGCCCTGGAAAGTAATAATGTAATTCCATGCCTGGAAAAAGGCTTGAAAATCTTGAAAAATGGTATATGTATCATCAGTAAGGTGATGAACGAAAAGTAGATGTCGTAACTGAAGAACACTGAACAAATTTAGCCAAGAAAGTGGTCGAATGTGTAACCTTATATTTTTATTCCTTTGTTTGGGCATGAAAAGTTTTGAAATTTGGGCCCTGACTTTAATTGTATTTACGTTTCTAATGGTTGGATACAGCAGTAAGGTTTCACGTGGACTAAACAGTGCAGCAACACTGCAGTATCTGAAACCTTACAGGAAAGTTTATTTGTGTTCCTTTGCTGTTTTGACTTCGAATCACTTAAACCTTACCTTAAGCATCAAACGAGTTCGTTTTTGTTTACTAATTCGTGCTACATTGGCATACCATACAGTTTATTTTTTTTTAAGTTTTTCATCTTTATCAATCAGTCTAAGTCTTGCGTACTCGTTACAAATGCACTGAATTTTGCTCGCTTCGCTCGCTCATTCAGTGCAAGTCTTTCTTTTGGTTTGTCCGCAGTTCTGTATTAGCGGCTTTGTCCGTTATTTGCAATATAGGACGGAAAGTCAAATGTGCAACGGACATTTTAACTTTAACATGGAAGAGTAACGTGAAATCATTATACAGGGTGTCAGATAAGTCATGGTCATAACTTACATGGTATGTAGTACTCATCCAGACGAATAAAAAAGTCCATATAAACATAGGTCCGGAATCGACCGGTTTCCAAGATCCAGTGACCCTTGTCCCACAAAAACACACGCATTTTCAGCCAACATTCAGAGGCAGCGAGCTGAATTCAGAAACATACAAAACAATGTCTCTTAAAGACAAGTGAAAAATCCCCACTTCATGAGCTGTGCCCAGACATTCCCCATGTGTTGAGTGCAAGTACATCTCACAATTACAGTGTCTGGTTATGTGTGTGTACGTATTGCCAGAGCACAATGGCTGTTAACCATACAAATCAAGAGATGGCCGACATGCATTTCATGTATGGCCGGGCCAATGGAAACGCAGCAGAAGCTGCACGGTTGTACGCTGAGACCTATCCAAACAGAAGGCATCCAGACCGTCGTATGTTTGAAAGGATCCACTCACGTCTGTGTGAGCGTGGCTCATTTGAGGTCGCTCCACGAGAGGGAAGACCAAGAGCGGTCCGAACTCTTGAACTGGAAGAGCGAGTGCTACAGAGAGTTGACGAGGACCCGGGAACGAGCACTCGGCGGATTGCCGCAGCAGAAAATGTAAACCATGATGTTGTCTGGAGAATCCTCCATGAACAATTGCTGCGTCCTTACCACCTGCAGAGAGTGCAAGCCCTAGACTAGACAAAAACGACTATCCGGCACGGGGTGAATTCTGCCAGTGGCTGCATCAGCATTGCACTGCTAACCCTCTCTTCCTGCATAATGTGTTGTTTACTGATGAAGCTGGATTTACCCGTGATGGAATTGTCAACTTCCATAACACCCATGTTTGGGCTGATGGAAATCCCCACGCGATCCTGCAATCATGGCATCAGCGTCGGTTCTCCATCAATGTGTGGGCTGGTATCGTAGGGGATGTTCTCATAGGGCCGCACGTTTTACCCAACAGGCTTGCTGGGGATTCATACCTCACCTTCCTGCGAGATGACCTACTTGGCCTACTCGAAAATGTCCCACTCATGACACGTCAGTTGATGTGGCTCATGCACGATCGGGCACCAGCACACTTCCAGCTTTCTGTCAGGCAACACCTCAATGAACTGTTTGGAGAGAGATGGATTGGCCGAGGTGGACCACGTCCATGGCCTCCCCGATCACCAGACCTGAACCCATTGGACTTTTGCACCTTGGGCTACGTGAAGGGACTCGTGTATTCAAGAAACATTGAAACCGAGGCACAACTGCGGCAACAAGTTGAAGCTGCATTTCAGCAAGTGAGGCAAAACCAAAGACTATGCGAGAGAATCCGTGCATCCCTTAGCAGAAGAGCGGAGGCATGTATCCAGGCAAATGGCGGCCACTTTGAACATTTGTTGTGATGTCGTGGAGAATCGCCCTGCATCTTTTCAGGATTCAACCAATACCTCCTTAAGCTCCCATAATTTTGTTTCCAGCGAGTTTTCGTTTTCTAGGTTTCTCAGGAAAAGAAACTAGTGGCTTATCACGAATAGATCATGGCTGGATATGTCCTCACACCACTGACTTCACACAGGGGCCAGTCACTTGATCCGAGAGCAGGTGGCGGGAGCAGCAGCGAGCAAGCGAGTTGGGGGTGGTGGTCTCTCGCTCTGCTCGTGCCGCACGCTTCTCGGGTCAAGTTATTGGCCTCTGTGACTTCACACAACTAAATTCGTCTCTTGCGGGGCACGTACTCAGCATTTCGCATTGAAAATACCGTAGCGGTTTAGACATTACTTATTTTTAAGCCTCCAGCGGGTGCCAGCATGGTGTGGCACGCTGAATGTAGTAGAGTGAATCCCAAAAGACCGCAGTGTCTTGTTGTGTGAACTGGCTTTCTTACAAAATACTAAGAAGACGCTTCTACCGCTTTGAGGTAAAGGGGGTAAACACCACCGCTTATTTCTAGGCTGGGGATTATTTCACTTGTCTTTAAGAGACATTGTTTTGTATGTTTCTGAATTTAGCTCGCTGCCTCTGAATGTTGGCTGAAAATGCGTGTGTTTTTGTGGGACAAAGGTCACTGGATCTTGGAAACCGGTCGATTCCGGACCTATGTTTATATGGACTTTTTGTGGACTTATGTGGACTTTTGTTAGTATTTGCTTAAACTTCAGGCATTTGCTTAAACTTATACTTGGGTGGGTGACCGCCTGGGAGTCTGGCTGTTGCAGACATAGGGCCTTAGGGCTTCGGGCAGATGACCAGGAGTGGTTAACGCTCGTTAAACCCTTAAACCCTTAACTTCAGGCGACGGCAGGGGCTCTGCACCACCTGCCAAAAAGAAAAAGAGGGGTAACAGGTCCCGTGCATCACAGGACGCACAAAGAAGTCAAGGAAGTCGACCCAATGTAATTGTTGAGAGAAACACGTTCGTTGTGAATGAAGAAGATGTTATGTGTCAGGAAGTAGGTCCTAATGAAGTGGAGGAGAGAATCGAGGTTGTTGAAAGTGTTGAGGTTGATGTTGCTCAGTGAATGATCTAGTTTCAAATGGTGTTGATCATAATTATTGTGCAGGGGTTGAGGTGGAGGTTCAGTCTATGGTTGGAGTTGTAAGTAGTGATTTACAGACTGGAATTTCACTATCAAGTAGTGATGTAATTGTACCTGTCCTGGATCCTGGGGAATTTGTGGGTTGTATGAAGGACACTGGGGAGGTCGGGTAGTTTTCCACGATGTGTTAGGTTAGATTTGTTACATTCTCCCCTATGTCGTGCATGTTCAAGATTGCCTCCTGGAATGTGCGAGGCATGAGATCTGAGCTTGCTGAGATAGAAAATCTTCTTCAGGATGCAGATATTTTGGCAGTTCAGGAAACGAACCTTCCAAATTTTACTGGTGCAGCAGCTTTTCAGGCGGATTTTGTAGCTGAAGGAAATGTAGGGATTTTTATTCGATGGACGGTTCCCTATGTTGCTTGTCCAATTAATATAAGTCATGTGGGGCTAGTCGCATGTGCAATTAAAGTCTGTACATCTAATCAGTGGGTAACGGTTGTTGTTGTGCATGCAACGAAAAGCCAGTCAACAACAGCGTGGACAGAGTGGTTTGGTCAGTTCCGGAGTCCGTTTTTAGTGTGTGGAGACTTCATCGCACATCATCAAGATTGGGGATCTGTCCGCACGGATACAAGAGGTCGTAATCTTGCCAAAGCTATTGACAAGGTTGGTCTTAGGGTCGTGCAAGAAGGGTCGCCAACCTTTTCCCGGTGGCAGCGGGGTTCCCCGCAAGAGTCTGTACTGGACTTCTTTGTATGCACGCCGGGATTAGAAAAGGGTTTCTATTTTTCGGTTTCTGATGACCAGAGGGGTAGCGATCACTTCTCTGTGATTCTGTGCCTTCTTGGTAGTGGAATGCCGCAGAGCCCACGATGTCGTCAGAGACCGCGTGTCTCCAACGGTATCCTGGATGGGTGGGTGAAAGCTAATCTGAGGAGCAATTTGACTGCTAAGGGTAGGCGTAATGTTCTGCAAAGTGGTCCGAGTAGGGTTCAACCAGTTTGGTGGACTACTCTCTGCACTCGGGCTGTCAAGGATAGGCGGCAGGCGTATCGGCAATGGAAAAGGTGTCCATGTGATTATACCTGGTTAGTGTATCAGGGAACGTCACGTGAATCGTCATATCTGATACGTAGAGATCGTGACCTGTACCCAGACCGTGTGTGTGGGCAAATGTGTACGGCGGCATCTGTGGGGTGTGCATGGCGGGTCCTTGCTCATGGATCAACTGCTCCAGTGCAGACATGGGTCTGATCCACGGGATCAGTCTGGTCCGGTTCTCAGGGGTGAGGCCATGGCTGACGCCTTTAGTGAGCACTTTGGGAGTGTGTATGCTCTTCCATCTGGTCTACAGCCACCGGAAAGTGTTGCGTGTGCAAGGGACTCTCCCGTTGATGAACCCTGGGATTTGTTTGAATTTTTGACTGCTCTCAGCAAGTGTAAAGATGCTTGGGCCGCAGGTGTGGATGGTGTCACATACAGGAGACTTAAGTCGTTGAATGCTGAGGCTGTTAGGGAAGGGTTAGCTGTGTTCCAGGCTATGTCTGGAGGGAGCCCGATTCCTGAATCATGGCTATACTCCATCATTATCCCTGTTCACAAAACAGGGTCTGTGCAGTCTTTGGTTTCGAATTACAGGCCGATCTCGCTTCTTTCCAATATGAGGAAAGTTTATGAGCGTATGCTCATCAGGAGGCTGGAATGGCACCTGGAATACTATGACTGCCTTGCTCCGGTGCAGTTTGGTTATCGGGCGGGTAGGAGTGCCCAGGATGCAGTGATGTACCTTCTTTCTGGAATCTATGGGGCGTTGATGCATGGTTGCACGGTTGTTGCTGTGTTCCTGGACACCAGGGCCTATGATACGGTGGGTGTTGCCTAGGTTCGTTACGGCCTGGCAAAAATGGGTGTAGGGACAGGCTTAGTCAGTGCAATCTTGCCCTCCTAGGCGACCGCAAATTTGTGACGAGGGCTGGTCGATTTTGGTCGGCGGAAGCCAATTCTGGCCAGGGGCCAGAAGGGAGCTGCCTCAGTCCTCTGTTGTTTGCAGTGGCTATCATTGATGTCCTTTTGGAAATTGGCGAGACGACCAACATTGTTTGCTACGCGGACGATGTTGCTCTTTGGTTCTCGGGTGATGACCCGGAAGAGTGTTGCCAGTGTGCGGAGGTCGTTGTAGCACGTATCTCAGCTCTGCTAGGTGACAGGGGTCTTCTCCTTGCACCATCCAAGACTGAGGTTGTTGTATTCAGTCGGTCCCGAGTGCGGCGTGTGGAGCCTTTGAGCATACGGGTTGGCGGCATTGTTGTTAGGCAGGCATCGTCGGTCAAATATCTGGGTATCATACTGGATGAGAGGTTGGAGTGGGAGCAGCATGCGTCCCGGCTGCGTAGCAGGATTTGGAGCAGAGTCTCCACCCTTAAGAGACTCTCCAGGATTGATGGTATAAAGCGTGGTTCTATGGTTATGGTATACAGGTCGTTCATCAGGTCAGTTCTGGATTACAGCCTTCCGTTTTTGTGTCCCTCCAAGAAGCACATTAAGTCTTTGCAGGTGTCTGTTAATGAATGCCTGCGGATCATCTCTGGCTGCTTCTGACGACCCCAGTTCAGGCCCTCTGGGTTGAGTAATGTGAACCGCCATTGCATCTTCGTGCTGCTGAGCTGTTGTGCGTTTTGTGTTTCCGCAATGCAAGCAGAGGAAAGTATGATCCGGTTGGCCAGATCATGTGTGACTATTTCACGCTTAGCCCGCTGGTGCTGGGTTTCCTCGGGCTTCCTGGGTGTGGGGTTGCTCTTCTTCGTGAGGTGGCATCAATTTCTCCTTTGCGGGTTTGCCGACCGAAGGCTTTCTGCCCATGGGATTGGTGCCCGAGGCTGGACACCATCTTTTCGGCCCTACCGACAGGGTGTTTCATTTATTGCGACGCATCATTCTTCAGGGAGTCGTGGTCAGGTGGAGTTGGAGTGGCAATTCCTTCCCGGAAAATTCTGTATGGTAGGAGGCTTGAGTTTGCCTCCTCCAGCACCATGAGTGAGCTGTGTGATCTTTCGGTTGCCCTGGACATAGCCCTGGAACTGGATCTTCAGGGTTTCACGATTTGTACGGACTCGCAGCCAGCAATTGATGCCTTGAGGTGCTCGATTGCTTCCTTGGATATGTGTGATCCTCTGGTGTATGAGGTATGCCGGAAGCTGTGGACGGCTACTGGTCTGGGTCCAGTGTGTATTCAGTGGGTTAGGGTCACGCTGGGATTGTGGGGAATGAGCAGGCAGATGCTGTGGCGAAGACTGCTGTTGGGTATAGCTCTCACGTCATCTGTCCGGTGGTCTCTGCGAATGCGAAGGGACCGTGCCTGCGAGCGTGGGTGGGTGTGACATGGGTGGACGAGTGGCGGGCAGCCCCCAGTGGACGGACCCATTTCCGTGTTCAGCCGGTTTGCGTTTCTTCGTCTCCCCATGATCGGTTCCCACTGTGGATGGGGAGGATTTTGTCTCGCCTCCGCACAGGCCACTTCTTGTCGCGTATCGGTACCGCCTGGGCTGGACTGGATCACCCCTCTGTCCGCGTTGCAAAGTTGAGTTCACTACAGAATACTTACTGCTTTTGTGTGAAGCCTTGCCGCCCCTCCGTTTGTCTTTTACTCAGTTAGTCCAGGGGAATCCAACTGTTGAAGATCTCCTCTCTTGGACAATATGTCAGTCGTTGGTGCAACGACTGCGTGTGATTGCGCACTTTGTGAGGAGGTCAGGAATATACGTGTAGACCTCTCCACTGTCCTTTTACCTGATCGCCTCAGTTTCCTCAGTTTCTCAGTTATGAGCGGATGGGCTACCAGGACACGCAACTCAGGATCAGGCCATGTAATCTGGGATACCGGTAAGGGTGGGAAGTTGCGTAGGGTAGTGTTTTGTGGGTAGTATGTGGTGCGGAGTGTGGTAGTTTGTGGTAATCAATGTACAGTAGCTTGTAGTGTATCGGTATTGTGTGGTGTAGCTTGGTTTGTGATTGGGCGGTTGGCCTTGGGCTATGGCTCATAATAAACAAATTTCAATTTCAATTTCAACTTCAGGCGATGCGATGCCATGCATATGGCGTTTGCTGATAGGCATTGTTTCATAAAAACAATGTCTAAAACAATGTAAAACAATCAATCTGGTCGTTTAGAGCTCCGTAACCCCTAAATCACTTGACCAATTAGAAAAGTCCTTATGGAGAGGGCACATCTACAGAGCAATACCTGTAAAATGAGCCAAGAACCAGCGTTATAAGACAAATAGTTTGATCTGTAGACAGCGTAGCAGAAACGTATCGTGCTAACAAAAAGAAGCCAAAAATGAAAATCACGATTCCAGCTCAAGTCCAGATCTACGCTATGACAAATTGGAAATTAATAAAAGTTGGTACACGTGTTGGCCAAGTCCCATAAAGCTCATATACCAAATTTCAGTGGAAAATGTAGAAAGACGGCGGAGAAATTAGGCATCGAAATTTCGGCTTTAACATGGGAGACCGAGGTTAAACCTAGCCTTTACTAATAATAAGAATGGCGCCCTCCAGTGATAATGCTATTTACTTCCCTAAGAAGACGAAACACAATGGTTGCCAAGGGATGATTAGTAGGGGTGGAGGGGTATTCAGACAACATACTGGGAAGAATCAGTGGGTGGGGGGACCAGGGGGTATCAGGGGGCTGCAGGGGGAGGAGGAATCGGACCAGACATAGGTGAATGCAGGGGAGGGGCGGGGTGTTCGAGGTGGCCAGAGATCGATGGCCATTTTTATTTCATACTGTGCATGCGGGAAACAGCTAAACCGGCATATGTTACACCGGGGGTACAGCCAGTTTAAAATAAAACAGTACTATTTTTACCTTAAAACAGTAATATTTCTTTGATAACACAATATAAACACGTATAAGCATTTTCGTTAATCCTTTTCTTAAAATATACCTGTGTGTTGTAAAAATGCCTGTGCGTTGTAATAAAAACACTGCGTTACAATTGTTTTAAATACTTTTGACACATGTGTTCTAATTGTGTTTAAGATGTTTACAAAACCGTATCACAAATAGCCTGGGGTGAGAAGAAACCTAAAATATTAAAATATTAGCGTTTATATCGTGTTACGGACGTGAAATGCGTTTACATAAAACACCAGCATTCAATTTGTCACATTGTATAAACACAGTCTTTTCAACTACAGTATCGTAGTGTTTTTATTACAACGCACAGATTTTTTTTTTATTTTGAAAACTGCGTGTAACGAAAACGCTTGCGCGAGTTTTTCTTGTGTTGTAAAATAAACACTATGTTTTAAGCTAAAAATACTATTGTCATTAAATGTGTTTCATCCATGTCTGTAAAAAAGTATTGTAAACTGAACGCTAGTCTTCTATTTTAAAAGCATTTCACGTCTGCAATACTGCATACGTGTATGCTATATGTTTCGAAAGCCTTCTTTTCAGTCCTTGGTGTTTGTAGAACAGTTTTTTATATTTTTTTTTAGCCTGCAGCAGTAAAAACCTTTTCTAGGTGTGTCTAAAATGTATTTATTTTTTAAACGAATGTTTTTTACAGTGGTGAATACTTAAACAAATATTTTTTACAGTATAATACTGTCCTTTAAGATCGTCAGTAGAATTGCCACCGCAGTTATATTTTGTCCGCTAAATTCTGTTTTGTTTCAGTTTCGATTGCAACTGTGACTCAGTCTCCAAACTTCGAAGTGAAGTTCTGGATTATAAATCAGAATTACATCAAGAATTGGTTGATATCAATGAAAGTGCGCATTTTCTTGAGGAAGCCCACAAAAGAATATTAGAAGAACTGAAGATTTTGAAAGAAAGCATTTCCGCAAATAGAGAAGTTACAGAAGAAAGGAATCCACCCCAAAAGGGAAGTTTTATGCAAGATAAGATGGATATTTCAAATTTGAAGTTTAAAGAAGCTTATGAAGACATTGAAAAGTTGCAGAAACCATCTGGTGGGTTTTTTTTCTTTAAATAAAATTCTTTGAGCTTTACTGAAGCTGCAGGTAAACCTGCTCAATTCTGAACCGTAATAGATATTTAGAGGCTGATAAAATCTATTAATTGGAGGGAAAATCACGGTGATTCGAATCGCGAAAACTTTGCAGGGCAAGAATTTTGCATGAAGAAAATTTGGTTTTTACCTCATACTTAAAGGCAAGTTCAGACAAATGTTATGTTAATGTGGTATAGTTATAAACAGGGCCAGCACACATGGAATTTTGTCTGAGGAAAATTTGGTTTACCTCATACTTAGGCACAGGTAAGTTCACACAAAAGCTATGTTAATGAGGTATAGTTATGAACTGGACCAGCAACATGGAATTTTGTCTGAGGAAAATTTGGTTTTACCACCGGCAAGTAATCACATATTTTACGTTAACGAGGTGTAATTAAGAACAGGGCCAAAAACAGGATATTTTGTCTGAGAAAAACTTGGTTTTACCTCATACTAAGGCAAGTGATCATAAATGTTATGTTATTGAGGTGTACTCACGAACAGGTCTGGTGACAGAGAATTTTTGTGGGGAAATATAGCTGACGAAAACTTGCATTACCTGCCTTGTACGCATTTCCACCTTTGAGATGTTTAAATCCTGGAGTAAACTTGTTGGCCTCTCTGCCTAGCTCGTAGCGCTACTACTGCGCACGGGTGGGCACATGCCACTTGTAAAAGCATCCGAGTCGGACTCGGACCATGCGTCATCTTTCTTCCTAGGGCACCACCACGTGTGGTTGCTCGTTCAGCTTTCCAGCACATAACCGTTTGTTTTAGCGAATTTGCACCTCTACTGGTGCTGCTGCGCCCATTCAAGATTAAACTTTGGATCTTCGGACCATTGACCTTCTGCAGTTCTCTGATTAAGTTCAGAATGGATTCACCAATTATATTCGCTGCTGCACTCTTCTTTGGACCTAATTATCGAGACCGTTACAACTTCGGTGCCCAGGCGACCATCTTCGATGGTCCTGCTCCTGGCGCTCGTTTTGTCGAGTAGTCCCAGTCCACCACAGCGTCTGGCACCCTTGGGTGCCCTGGTTGGCTCATCTACCACCATGACAAGAGTCCATCGGCCACCACGGATGTCACAGGCGGCCCCACCTCGTCGTATAGGACACCGTCCGACCGAAACATTGGTCCCGACGATCCCAGTCAACTTTCTCAGGACTCTTCCCATCCTATAGTCTCCACTGGCTGCTTCTGGGGTGCCTGTTTCTTCATCACTGCCTGTTTCTTCATCACGACCTCCATGCCCGTTTACAGTGTGTCAACCAAGTAGTCTCCATGGGCCGCCCATGGGCCAGCCTACAGCAGCCCATGCTCCACGATCCTCGCCTATGGGCCAATCGTCGTACATTGGATCATCTCCACCTTTACCAGATTCGGCCCCCACGAGGCTACCTCCCCGTTACCACGATTTCAGGACCCAGTGTTAACAACGTCAAGGACTGAAACAACTACATGCGACCTACAGAGTGCTACCGTTGGATGTTGTTTCCCAACCGACCCGGTCCCTGAGGTTGTTGTGGACCAGCCGACTGCTCAGGACAACCATCCACGTTCTCCTACGCCTCCATGCCTTTTCTGTCAAGAACTACTTGGTCTTGATCTCTCAGACCCAATTTGGCCCAGTCAACCTTCCCCGGCTATCTCCCCGGTCTTCTTTTCCGAGCTTACTGTATTTCCTCACATTGCGCCCACGAACGCCTGTGACGATTTGTTAAAGATCCATTCCCATCAAAGGAATAACCAGGATCCCGACTTTGTCCCAGGAGGCCACCATCGGACCTAAAGACAGTGATCTGCGCTAATCATTGCCTCTGCGGGCCTCCATGCCTTGGGCCATCTGTTGCTTCCAGCACTGCAGTATTGACACTACCTACATCGGACCTTGGACCCTCCTAAAACTATCTGCAACCATCACGGTTACAGCCTAGACCTTCTTCACTTTTCTGGTCGCTACTATCTTACTTGTACTTCGTTTCTTGTATAAAACATTTAAAATATGTAAAATTTATTTATATATATGCATTGGTAAAATAATAAAAGAAGAGAATAACACCTAACAGGACTGGCCTGTCCAATGATAGAAGAACAGAGACTTTCATCTATAGTTTCCTTCGCGACTATTGGGCCCGCGTCCACAAACCAGATGCCCCCCAGTCAGAAGACTAATGCACTATTGGACCTGCCAAGTTGACCAGCCGCCCAGCTCTTTCCTTCATGGAGTCCTGTGTTCCGCACCATCTAACCCAAACTATTGCACCCACCATAACTCGAATACCAGTCATCATCCCTCTCCAAAACAAAAAAGGGGAAGCCCGACCTAACATACAGCCACGACCACGAACCAGGCACATTCTCAGAACATAGGACTTAACTACCTACAGACATTTACGATATCATTTCCTTCCAAGACAGACCCATTTGACATTTCGTCCATCAATACGGCCTCCTTCTTTCCATCATCGCCGCTTTCGTCAACAGAATGTGCAATATTACACACCACAGGGAAGACCCTGAGTGCAACCGACACCAGCAAAAACCATACGGACCAAACACCGCCAAAACCACAAAATAACCAAGCCACAGGCAATTTCACAGGCTCAGCAGACCGCGGGGTGACCAGACACCGCCAGCAGAGAGAATCCGCAAACAAACAGGATAAGGCCGGGTCCCCGGAGAGGCCACAGGGCTACAAAACAGGAACTGCACGGTGCCACAACACAAGCGAGAGTTCACCACATGGCGAGCCAAAAGCCCGAGCACACAGGCGAGCCGCTACTGCTCGAGATCACGTACTGTCAAGACAGGCCAGCCACACCACTGACTCGGCAGACAGGGGGATCCAACAACGCCAGACCGACCCAGCCCCAGAGTGCAACCCTGGATTCCGAAGGCGGCATTACTTCCCCCGATCCAGATGAGGCTGGAGTCCAAGGAGTCACAGACACCAAAACACCCATCACCATTGCTACAGTACCCGTGAGTTGCCTGCATAAGGGAAGCCATGTGAAACCAGCATAAGCCAACATGATCGGCAGAGCCAAAGTGGAGGAACACAATGGAACTGCTGGATGACGCCTGCAATGGACCCACCCCAGCAAAAGCGACCCCTGCCACAGCTCCACGGTCCCAACGCTGAGACAACAACCAGACCACCCAGGCGGCCACAAGGAGCACATCCACCACTGACGGGCCAGCCCAACGCAAAAAAGATAAGGGCCAACCACCCAAAGGGAGATCGCAGAGGGGGTGCCCAGCCAGAAGCCTCTGCGCCGAATTGGGGACATCCCAAGACCCAGACGAGGGTCAGAGCGGCCTAGAGTCCCCATGAGACAAAGAACGCCTTCAACCCAAGGCTCGCAGGGGCAGGGAAGACAGCGGGAATGCAGCGACAGCCCCCAACTCCACCACCGAGAACAGCCACAGGAAGCACAAACACCTCCCACAGCTGCCCCAAGCCCAAAGCCGGGAGTACCTCTCGACGCTCAAAGCATCAGCAGATTGGTCACAGACCGAGGTCCCTCGAGACCACCCGTCTCGACACTGGATCAAATAGTGTCTCACGGGACGCCATGCACGGAAAACACGTGGGACCATATCTTAGCCATATCTTGGGCCTGAATAGTCAGGCCCATCCAGGGTATTCCACAGACAGGGTCCACCCCAGATCGGGCAGCTCAAACCGGCGTGCCACAGCAAGGCCCAGGTCAGTTAACGCTGGTGTTCTCGCCAACAGGTGGCCCACCATCTACAGGAATTTTCCTTGCCTCACGGTATTGGCGGGAAAGTCGGTCTTCAACTTGTCAGTCACCATTGTTCGCCGGCATTCACTTCGACTTTTGTAAGTATCTTGTTCGAAGACGCTTCATTTCTTCATTATGGATCCTGTGAAACCCAATAACTCTCTTGACCCCTCAGTTGATTTGGAAGGCCAGGATGAACCAGTCCCTGCAGCAGATAAGCCGGATCCCTTGATGGACCAGGATGCAGCCTATACTGACAGCCCTGAACGTTGCCGCTGCTCAAGATTTTTGGTGCCATGACCCCATTTTGATCCTCACTTTGTATGTCAATACCATCGTTCATGTGATTGGTACACTAAGAAGTGTTCCAGTTGTCAGACAATTTCTGAAAAGAAATGACTACAAATTCTTAAGCATCAGCAACGGTCCCACAATAGAACTGCCTTGAAAGCAAAGCAATGGGCCGCCAAGAAGGACCTGCAACCAGTGGTGCCTATCCCCCCCTGGTCCAGTGAGGAGTTACCCCCCTAATATCAAATGCCCATCCCCCCCCTCCCGGTTCAAAAATGGCACTCTCATATTTTCGACTTGGAATAGTGTTAGGTTGTCATCCCCCCCCCCACACACACATTTTTGGCCCATATTATTTTCATACGATTTATTTCTATTGGGGGGGGGGAGAGGAAATGAAGATGTGTCCACCAAATTTTCGATGACCCTCCCCTCGAGACCCTGAAAAAATCTTGACTGCCCCCACTCAAGGTCCAAAAGTAATGTGCCCCACCCCCCCCAAACAAAACTGCGCTTTTCGAATATTCATTGAGATTGTCTGCAGATGATTCCTGTAGCGAAGATTAGTGCTGTAGCCAAAGTAAGTAAGTACTCTCCACACCGACAGTTACTGTACCATTAGATATATGGAAACGTGTCTCATTTTTAATGAAAAGATATGTTGCATTAAAATGTTCTGTAAAATGTTCCTTACACCCATCTTTTGTCAAGATTCATACAATATGATGAACACACTGTTTGTTTGTATGTCCCCATCCGTGACATAGGACCTGAAAGACCTAAGAAGCCAGGTGGCAAGGCTCGTATACAAAGTTATTTGTAAAAACTATACATGCAGATTTGGCACTAACAGCCTCAAAATCGTTTAAAACTAACATCGTGGGGGGTCTGGGGGCCCCCTGAAGCTGAGGCGTTTTTAGAAATTCTGACTGCTGAAAGTGTCATTTTTGAGGTCCAAAATTGACTTTTTCTTCCAGTTGGTCAGTGTATTCCAGTTGGTCCCCCTCTCTCTTGACGGGACCTGAAAAAATTGATTCCCCCCTCGAGAGGACCCCAAAACTTAATGATTTCCCCCCCTAATCCCCCCTACCCCCCCGGCGATAAATAATGACAGTTCAGCAACAGCATCTACTGTTCTTTTTTGGTTTTCAATCAATATTCATCCGTGCATAAACTTATAAACTAAAACATTTTTTTTTCTGGATTTATGTGTTGTGTTGACTGTTGACGGGTTAGACTGTGTTGTTGTGATTGGTGGTGTGTTGCTGTTATTTAATAAATATATCGATATTTTTCCACCCTCCCCCCCAAATATGACAGTGAGGAGTTGCTCCTCACTGACCCCCCTGTAGGCACCACTGCCTGCAACGTTCCACGGCTACAGCAGCTACGAGTTCGGGATCCAGACCCGGTCCCTCACATAAGAAAACTTCCAGGAAACCGTCTAACACGACTACACCAAAACCTCCGTCACCCAGTTGGGCCTAGTGTCACAGGATGCCAGTGTACCACCCCCGACAACGAACAATCCCAGTGGAACATAGTCCTCTGTCAAGTTGTCGCCTACCCCTTCACGGCGGGAATACAAAACTATGACCAGTCCTACGTCCAAAACAGCGGTCCAGTCTTCAAGCCTGCTTGTGTGTCGCCAGCTAGTCTACACGATGTCCCTCAGCTCCGTCATCTGGATTTTGAATCAGTACGATCAATACCATGCCAGCAATTCCCCCTGCCGTGACTACCTCTTTGCGACCATCCCTTCAGCCAGGGGCCCCTATCCAGCTACGCCAGACATTCTACGGGCTTCCATCCTGCGAGGACTGGAACTTTCCCCAGATGATATGATCTACCTTGATGTGAATATTGCCTCTTTCTTAGTGATGGCACGAGCCATTGTGGACAAACATGAAAACCTTCGAGCGACTCACATGACACTTTCATCAACGGTGTACTTCCTCCGCACCCCTAGCACAATGCTAATTTCCGGGGTGGAACATGTGTGCCATAGAGTTACTTCCTTGCAATCAGAAGTCATCTTAGTAAAGGAGAAGATCCACTAGCTTTTGCCGTTGCTGCCAACACCACCTTGGCGTACACAGTACTGTGGAAAATTGAAGACACGTAGACCACCGTATGGTCGAATCACGTCAGCAGCAACCAGTCCCAAGGCGCCACATGTCACCTCCAGTTCGTCGTTCCAAGGATCTGGTTCTCAGGAATCTCCCGTCCAGCCAAACATTGGTTTGCACAGTCCGCTGCCACTGTCAACACAGCAGGACCTAACAACTTCGGGCCCACAACCAGTTCATCCGAACGTCAATCACTTAATCCGTTCTTGGTCTGCAGCTTCTTTAGTGACTGATTTTCAAAGCCTCAGCTCATACAGCGTGTGGCAATTTGATGATGCGACCAATTTCGTTCCAGTCTTCTTGGGGATTGTCCAATGCGCCAACGAGTCAACCAGACAATTGCCCTGCGCTGCACGCCACCAATTGACCAAAGAAGTCTCCCATAATCAAAGGAGTTGATTATGGGATTCCGGGCTCTTCCATGTTCAATTCTTTCTTCAAATTTCCCTCGTACTCATTCTTCAGATTGAGGAGCCAGTCCCACACTGCTATTAGTCATTCTGTGTTTTCTTCCAACAGTGACAGTCTCTATTCTCACTTTCTCTTACCACCTGGATTTTACCTTCATTACAAGACGATGCCATGCAGCGCCCAGGGTTCCCTCATCTGGACCAGGACCACCTGGTACCTATGATCAGTAGCTTCAAGGATTAAAAAGATCACTTAATGACACTATGGGCCCGGCTCCTCAGCATTTCGAATCTAGTCCCCGATGTGAATTATTTTGCTTGGCCATTATGACTTCGTTTTCTACAATATTATTCAACGTGTTCGTGCATCATTAACCGAATCATCTGGATATGCACCTTTCATCCATGTGTCACTTCAACCTACCGATCCACCGGATGTGTGTTCACAATGGAAACCTGTCCCCACAGGGTTCAGTTCTTGGACCCATCCTTTTTGTGATCTACATAAATGTTTGACCTTTGTTGCTTGCACCTTCGGATGGAAGTTTGCAGACGACCTATATCGGAGCCAAAAACTTTATCTTCTCTCCCGTCACCCAAATTGGATGCACAGATTCACGGCATCGTTGCATGGTCCCGAACGTGGCAGCTCCCAATCTCGAATCAAAATGTTCCTCATTTCATATGGGAACTGCAAAAAAGTGCCCCAGTACTTCCTTAATCAGGAGACCTTACCCCAAGCCGAAGAGGTTAGGGACCTAGGAATATGGTTCACTACGAATTTAAAACTGTCCTTACATTGCCAGAAATTGCCTCTGCGGCATTCCGTTGCTCCATGATTGTAAATAGATAAAGAAGAAATCACAAGGTAAAGGGTAAACGAAGCAAGCAGTCTGTATTAAAGACTTTCCTTGTGAGGATACACAATACACTAATCTGAGAAAGAAAGAAAGAAAGAAAAGACAACTGCCCCGAGTGAGACTCGACGGTGATGTCGCGTGGCTTGTTTGTAGTGTTTAAAGGTATTGCTTTGTGCATTCCTTTGCTTGCTGCGAGAGAGAAGTCAACACGGCTAGATGTTACGGATGGGAATTTGGTGATAACCCGCCTTTAACACACATTTTCAGTAAAGCCGGTTCCTGATATTAGGATCTGGCATCACTTACTTGAAAAGATCTTAAGATTTAATTGTACATAAATTTGTTCCTCACTTGCGAGCAGTTTGACAGCCTAGGAGAGGAAAATGTGCTAGTTCTGAGTTCTGAGTTCAAGTGGGAAAATGTTTCTAGTTCTAAGTTCAAGTGTGCTAATTTCTGCGACTTTTTTTTTCAGATACCCGATTGAACCCTTGTGCTGAAAACTTTGTCAAGATTAACAGACGTTGTTACTATTTTAGTACTTTCGTACTCAATGACTGGAATGAAGCAGTAATGGCGTGTAAGGCTTTTGGTGGTGAATTGCTCAGCTTGGAAACTAAAGAAGAATGGTTTAACATTCAGCATTACCTTGGAAAGCATAATAGTAAGTATGTTTGCAGATTTTAAAGCAACATTCACGATTCAATTTCTGGCTAGTTTTCTTGATAGATTGCGGTGGTACAATTAGTAATAGTAAATTAAAAAATTTCCTCAGTACTAACCTAAGATGAATTTCAACAAGAATCCCACGAGCTTGCGACTATAATAACTTTTGGAAAAAGATCAAAAGTGACACTAAGGGAGCCCACGCACTGAGCGGCCAGGGCGCGCGGCCATGGTCATGACTGCAAAAAAACACGGTACCGTGCCGCGCGGCCACGTCTGTTTTTCATTGATAATTATCGATCACGTGCTGAAAAATGAACCCGGAGCAAGTAGGATCGCCCTGTGGCCGCCTGCACGCGGCGACAGGCTGGCCTCTGCGGCCAAGTGCGCGTTGCTACATATACCGTAAGCATTTTCGTTGGCCGCAGAGACATGGCCGCTCTGTGCGCGGGCGCCCTTAACGTAAAGTAAAACAACATACCGCGAAAAATCCGCTACTCTTAAACCCTTTCCCCCAACCACCGGGTATATATTAACATACTTTTTTTTTAAATGCTATTTTTTGTAGTATTATATATAATCTCAAAGTACTCCGTAGATGAAAAAAAACTTGTAACCCACTGCTCAAACTGGGGAAGAATACAGTTCAGGACTTTATAAATGACACTTTCAGTAGTCAAAATTACTAAAAATATCTCAGCTTCTTCCCCCCCAATTCCCCGGTGTAAGTGCTATTTTACACACTAGAAAGAAAGAATTGTGACATTTTAATTTTACTACCAAGTCTTGCCACTAGATGACGTTGTTAACAGTGTTTTAACTGGTTTAACTTTTATGCATAAATTTTTCAATTTTTTCCCCTAAAAGGAGAAAAATTTCATTAAAAAAATCGTGAAATGAGTTAGTTAAATTGCTAACAACACTGCATATATTGTTAGGGAGTCTAGGTCAATTCCCCCATGACAATAATTGCCCCCGGACAATTCCACCCCCACCCCCACCGTGCAATTCCCCCATGGACAATTTTCCCCTGGACAATAGTGTCCTCCTCTTCCCTAGGACAATTTCCACTAGTACAATAAAATAAAATAATGAAATAAAAATCCGTTCAAGATGATCTAATCCTCCCTCCCCTCACTAATTAATATCTACACACACGCTAATGTGTCGCGCCAAGTTACACAACAAACATCACAACAAACATCACATCAATTCAATTGTCGAAGTTGTAGACCATTGTTGCGCGACACCATAGCGTCAGTGTCTTATATCCTGAAGCATATAGTTGGGCATATTTCAGGTAATTGGGGAAAAATAATAAGGCGGTACAAAAGCTTAAATTGTGTTGAAATCGAGAGCATTGACCCACCTGACATAAATTAACTCGTGTTGTAATGCCAGCTAAGCTGCTTTTAATGCAAAATCTGACCATCAATAACGTTGAAAATGTGTTACTACCTACTATAGCTAGCTAGCTCGTCCACTCATCCCCATGTTGAATCCGATAGCGTGATTATTCATCAATACCGAGATAACGAGAAGGCTTCCAGCTATGAAATTGGTGCAGTACAATACGAACTGCGATTCGTTATGGTTTGGAGCCTGGGGGCGTAACGGGGATGGCGTGGAAGGGTACGTAAGGACGAAAATATTGTCATAACCATTGTTAGTATTGTTGGCGTCGTCTCTCATTGAACAGCCAAAGTTCGGACAATGAGAACGTGTATACTGAAGAGCGTGCCTAGACACACACTAGTGTATCATGATAAATCTAAACAACGTTGCAAAGAAATTGTACCACGTCCAATTCACGAAAAGTAAACCAACTGTAAAAACAAAGCAAAATAAACAAAGCCAAAAACTGGTAAAGAGGCCACCAAGTTGAGAGTGGTTCGGCCCTTCAAAGGAGTGATATCAACACACCACAATTAACTAAATAAAACAAACTACAACAAAATTAAAACCAAACCAAAAACCTATGAAGAGGTGACTATGTTGAGAATGGTTCGGCCTATAGGCAAAAGATAGTAGCAAATTGTTGAAAACCAATTTCTTATTGACGTGGCACTTTATTACACATCTGCACGGTAGTGGAGTCGAGTCAATGCACAATTAAAAAAAAAGAGTGATATCACATCAAAAACCAAAACTGGTAAAAGGGGCCGCCAAGTTCCGAATGGTTCGGCCCTTCAAAGGAGTGATATCAATACACCAAAATATTGGCCAACTTAATCTCACCGATTACTACTTTGGACGTTAAATGAAAACTTGAACATGTCCTAGTTATCATCTAACCTTCGAACTATTAAGCGATGCGATTAACTTGACGAATGATTTGGTGTGTTGATATCACTCCTTTGAAGGGCCGAACTATTCGGAACTTGGTGGCTCTTTTTACCAGTCTTGGTTTTTGATATGATAATAAAGCACTGTATGTGCAGTTGAAAAATTAATTTGTACCAATGTAATATCGTCGCAGAGGTAAGCTAAAAAGATAAAGAATAAAATTTCAGAACGGGAAGGGGGGGGGGGAGTTTCAAGATTATCTAAAAACCTTGTTTACGTGCAATTCCTCACAAATAGTCTAGCGTGCTTATATTTTCATAATCACGTTTTCTTTCCTGGCTGACGATTGTGATCTGCAAGAGCTTGCGTCAGGTGTACTTGCTGCAGTGCTTGTTCACGTTTAATGCATTTGACGAAACTCCAAAAATTTGAGTGACTACTTCCAACGTTAAACTGAAAACTTATGTACCAACCGTCTACTGAATTGTTTTTCTGGGTTACACTGAACAGTTTATACTGGGGATAATTAATGAAGCGGAACCTTTTAATTGCACATACAGTACGTTAGTAGTTTAGATAATCTTAGACAACTTTTTCAAAATTGTTCGGGGGGAGGGGTTGCCCTAGGGGGAGATTGGCTTAGGGAGTATTGTCCGGGGGAAATTGTCCAGGGGGGATGGCACGGAGAGGGAGAACTGGTCGGGAGGCCCCCCGGGAATTGTCCAGGGGGTATTGTCCTGATACCAATGTTATGAAGTAGAACTAAAAATGGTAAATCAAAATTCATTCTTTTTATGGTATAAACTGATAAATCCAAAGAATTTTAATTATTCTTTCTGTATTTGCGAGAGGCGAAAAAGGCCGATCTACATATATTAATAACGTACGATGCGCGTGCGTTGTTCTCTACTCCTCTTGAACAAAGGCATTTGCAAAGACGAGAGTAGCGCCAAATGAAAGATAATTAAATTACACTTCGGATAGGCACATTTTCGTAGGCGTAATTGAATTTTTGACCCTCTAGTACGCGAAACACTGCTCTGAAGACGTCGAAGTTCAAACTAAAGAAATAGTCAGGGAGCAGTTGTAAAAAAAACTTACACATTTTGCCAACTTTGATTTTCACTTGGAAGTTGTTGTTTACATCCTAGGGAATGGTTTTCCACACGTTGCCACCTCGGCAATACGCATTTAATGTATTTGGCATTAAAGATGGCAGCAAAAATGGCGGCCAATTTTACAATTTGGCCAATTATACAAGAACCGTTAGTGATACACAAAAACGGTTGAAATAAAATTTGTTTGAAATAATGTAATCTACAATGTCTTTCCCATACATTTTTTCATATCTCTTATGGTTTTTGAGAAAAATAGATTTAAGGCCATTTTCGGCCATTTTTGGCTAATTTCTGCTGACAGACATCTGAATTTTTCAATTTTCAATTGCTGCTGCGTCGTTTCTAATTCAGGTGGATGGCTCCAAGTAGACTCATTCGAAAGGTGGGAATATTTTCTTTGCAAGAAGAGTCGTGAAAAGGGTCTACGACCGTTAGGAACCGAGCAACACCCGTTTTACTAGGGGCTGGTATTACAGTCACTGTTGGATATTTCACTCATTTTCAACTTTCAACTTCTATTGTGACGTGTCTAATTTAGGTAGATTATTCAGATTAGATTCGTTCAAAAGGTGGGAATGTCATATTTGCAACATGAGTCTTGAAAGAGTCTACCTAAATTAGAACCGTTTCAGCGCCAGTTGAAAGCAGTAAATGAGAGAAAAGCCCAATTCAGGTAGATGACTTTAATTAGATTCATTCGAAAGGTGGGAATACCAGCCCCTAGTTAAAAGGGCGTAGCTCGGTTCCCAACAGTGGTAAAACCCTTTCAAGTACCCGTACTGCAAAGAAGACAGTCCCACCTTTCCAATCCACCTTTGAATCCAGGCGGAGCTATCTACCTAAATTAGACACGTCACAGTAGAAGTTGAAAGTTGAAAATGAGCGACAAATCCAACAGTGATTGTGACCAGCCCCTAGTAAAACGAGCGTAGATCGGTTCCTAACAGTGGTAGATTCTTTTAAGTACCCTTGTTGCAAAGAAAACATTTCCACCTTTTGAACGAATCTAGTCGGAGTCATCTACCTAAATTAGACACGTCACAATAGCAGTTGAAAGTTGAAATTGAGCGAAAAACCAACGATGACTGTAATACCAGCCCCTAGTTAAACGGGCGTAGCTTGGTTTCTAACAGTCGTAGACCTTTTCAACGATCCTTGCTGCAAACAAGATACTCCCACCTTTTGAATGAGGCTAGTTGGAGCCATCCACTTGAATTAGAAACGATGTAGCAGCAGTTGAAAGTTGTAAATTGACAAATTGAGCCTTAAATTAGCCCCAAAATGGCCGAAAATGACCTAAACTCCATTTTTCTCAAAAACCATAAGAGGTATGAAAAAATGTATGGGAAAGACATTGTATATCACATTATTGCAAACAATTTGTATCTCAACCGTTTTCTCGTATCACTAACGGTTCTTGCATATTCTGCCAAATTGCAAAATTGGTGCCATTTTGGCCGCCATCTTTAATGCCTAATACATTAAATGCATATTGCCAAGGTGGCAACATGTGGAAAACTATTCCTTGGGATGGAAACAACAACCTCCAATTGAAAAATCAAAGTTGGAAAAATGTGCACAGTACCTTAAATCAATTCCTACAACTGCTCCCTGACTAAAACTAAAACTAAAGAAATCAACCAAAGAAATAAACTAAACTATAAGAAGCATGGATCAACGCCAATAAAGTGAGCGGAGCTAACTCTTATTGTAATAAGTACGAGTAAATCACATTATTATTTTGCCCGTTAAGTGTCTGAATGTAATAACCATACAAATAAAACCTATAAAAGCATTTACAGTTGCTAAAACATAACCTATAAAAACCTATATTTTTAATAGCCCAGTAACTTTAGGTTACAACATGGAATTAATTCAAAGAAAGCTGAAAGTTGGCACATAAGTAGCTACCAGAAGGGTATGAAACACTAAAAGTCCCTGGGTTAAGACGCTTGCTTCCTCCGCTACTTTTGAAAAAGGGTGACACTGAAAAAAGGGTGTAAGTAGCATGTCATCCATACATTTAGTAGGGTGGCTAGAGGGTTGAATTGTTCACTTGCTGTGAAAAGCATGAAATTTTGTATGGATACAGATGAAGGGTAGCCGGAAAAAATAGCTATGATAGCAAGTACGAAACCCCGCTCCCCCCCCCCCCCAAAAAAAAACTTTTTTTGGGCTGTACGTAACTCCTTTACGTCAACAAATCAAAAGCATAATGTGCTGCAAAAACGTTCAGCACAAAATTGTAAACAGGAAAGGGGATATGCATCTCTTACGTAACCCTTCAACCCCAAAATCACATTTAAAGTATATTACCGTTAATTCACGCTAATGCTCTTGTTTTCACTTGGTTGTTATAGTGATTTTCGAATTCAAAGTGCTCTTGCGAGCCCTCTGAAAGCCCGAAATGGACATGCTTAGGATTTTCTAAAATGTGGGGATTGATTCTTTCCATCAATCCTAACCGAAATTGTTTAACGTAGATCGGTACCACCCTATGCCTATTTAAAGTTGAAGAGGTAATGGTGTAGCGGCGAAAGCGTATGTTGATTTTGGAATTCAAAGTGCTCTTGCGAGCCCTCTAATAGCCCGAAATTGACATGCTTAGAATTTTCTGAAAGGTAGGGATCTATTCGTTCCATAAATCTTAACTGAAATTGTTTAACTTAGATAAAAATACAAATATGAGCATTTACAATGGCTCTTTGAAATTCAAACTTGCCACCACATCAGTTACAGTTACACCTTTAAACGGGCGTAGGACGGTCGCTACCTAAGCCAAACAATTTCTGTTAGGATTGATGGAAAGAATATATCCCCACCTTTCAGAATATCCTAAGCATGTCCATTTCGAGCTGTTAGAAGGCTCGCAAGAGAACTTTGAATTCGAAACTGAACATACGCTTTAGCCACTACGCCATTTATCACCTCACCTTTAAATGGGCATAGGACGGTTCCTATCTATGCTAAACAATTGCAAGTTAGGATTGATGGAAAGAATCGATCCCCACCTTTCAGAAAATTCTAAGCATGTCCATTTCGGCCTAAAAGAAGGCTCGGAAAAGCACTTTGAATTCGAAAATCACCATAAACGCTTTCGCCGCTACATCATTACCTCTTCACCTTTAAATTGTCGTAGGCCGGTCCCTATCAAACTAAAAGAAAAATTCGGCTAGGATTGGTGAAGAGAATACATACCCACCTTTCATAAAATCCTAAGCAGTTCTGTTTCGGGGTATTAGAAGGCTCGCAAGAGCAATTTGAACACCAAATCTCTATTAGAACCAAGTGACAAAAGGAGCGTTCACGCGAATTAAGGGCGATATACTTTCAATACAACTTTGGGTTTCAAGAGTTGCTTTTACGTAAAAGGTGTTTATCACCCATCCCATACAGAATTGTGTACTGAACGTTTTTGCTTCAAATTATGTTTTTGATTTTTTGACGGTTAAGGAGTTACAGCCAAAAAACCGTTTTGGGTGGGCGGAATCACCCCTTTCCCCCTCAAGGGGGTGGGGGTTGAACTTGTTATCATAGCTATTTTTTTCCCAGTTATCCTTTATGTGCATCCATACCAAATTTCATGCTTTTCACAGTAAGTGTACAATTCAACTCTAGCCACCCTACTACATGTCACGATGACGTGTTACTTACGCCATTTTTCCAATGTACTGGACGAAGCTTCTTAGCCCAAGGGGACTTTTAGTATGTTTCATACCCCATTGGTAGCTAGTAGCTACTTATTTGCCAACTTTCAGCTTTTTTTGAATTAATTCCATGTTTTAGCTAATTCTAACCTAAAATGACTGGGCTATTATCTTACAACATATTTTTAACCTATATTTTTTAATTGGAGGAGGCGTGATACACACTTTATATGATTAAAATAACAACTTTTAAGAAGATTTAACACAATAACCCAAACGAAACTGGCCCGTTGACTACAAGAATATACCGGAATATGCTATGAAAGTCTTGCTTCAATGAAACATGCCATTAAATGCAGCAGTAAATCCATAACGTTCAGATTTAAATCCACCCAAAACCAAAACTGGTATAAGAGCAGCCTCCAAGTTTCCAAAAAGGGTCTGCCTTTCAAAGTAGTGATATCATTCAACCATGGAAAGGCCGCCAAGGTCAATCCTATTAGCCAAGTTAATCGCACCTACTAATAGTTCGAAAGTTAAATGAAAACTAGAAGATTGCTACTAGCGGTAGCAGTCTTCAAGTTTTCATTCAAAGTCCAAAGTATTATTCCGTGCGATTAACTTGGCTAATATAATAGAACTAACCTTGGCGGCCTTTCCCTGGTTGAATGATATCACTACTTTGAAAGGGCGACCCTTTTTTGGAAACTTGGCGGCTGCTCTTATACCAGTTTTGGTTTTGGGTGGATATCACAACTTTCATAGGCCTGTGAATACAAAGAATTCCACTGTCTAATAGTCACCTCTACCTTTTTTGTCTGGAGTGTCTATAAATTTTCTAATTCATAATTTTTACATTTGCCATTGCCCAATTAGCCGTTACACCAGCCAAATGGACATGGTTTGGCTTATTGTATGCCCATGTCTCACATGCTTAAGTTTATTTAACCCGATTTTTGAGCGCACTAGCTAACAAACGCTGATTTTCGTTCGCTTCGCTCACTCAATCAGCGCATTCCCCTTCACCTGGCCCTCCCGAGGTTAACGGTAATCATTCAATCATGAACACATACTACAAACTCACGGAATGGTAAATGTTCATACAGTTCTAATGTTCTGGTGGCAGACGAAGATTACTAACACTAATCAACTAACCAGCTGTTTAAAATTACTCGCCACTTACACTAGACTGCAAGAACAGTAAGTCTAAATACACTAAAATGTCCACGTCACGTTATTGAGGACACTTTTTCTCTATAAAGAACACGTTCCCACCTGTACTGACGATGTGCATTTTGTTTCCTAATCTTCGTTCCGGCAAAATTGTCTTTTTTATCGTGGTGGGGCAGATAATTCAGTTTGGATTCGTATATCGTAAAAAAAAAAGACCAAACCTTTGCAATAAAAGATAAAGATATTCTGTCTCTTAGTGAACCACCTATTTGCAAAAACAGCGCATTCTGACAATATAAGTACTGAAACGATAAGCGTGCAACACTTAAGCATGTTATAATCTATTGTTGGATGACAATACAAACAATGGTTACAACAATAATTTTGCACTTACGAGCCACTTCAGGGCCACGTGCTTCTTGCTGCAACCCCCATTTTAGAAAAAAGGCACTTCCCCGTATGACGCTTTACCTGTCTGCCAAAATTTTGATCTGGCAACTTTCCCTAATGAGCTGTAGAGGTGTCTTTATACCCTATGAGAATTAACATGGGAGCTGGTGATTAACTTACTAGTAACACTCAACGTTATTGAGGGCACATTTTCTCCATAAAGAACACGTTCCCACATTTTCGTGTTGAGGTTTTCTTTGTTACTGGACCCAAGACACCTGATTCTAACGATTTGCAAAGATTTCTACCGCATGGGGAATTTACACCAGTATGCTGAAATAACGTATAAGTTGGTTTCAGTTAAAAGACAACAGTCTGCTAGTGAGCCGCCATCTGACAACAATTACACTCTAAAAATTACGCTCCAACAACAATAAAACGTCTACTTGGCGGCGACACACTAGCGTGTGTCTAGATTTGGCTGTACGTGCTGATAATATCAGTGTCGAAGCAATGGGACAAGGGGAGGGGGGGGGGGCGAAGGGGCTAGTAACTAGTAACTGGGTAGTAACGCTGGCCCCATGGTAAATCCCGTACACTCATCGCTCATGGCTAACGTAAAATTGAGAAGGCCTACACAGCTGAACTTTTACTCACGGATTCATGGTGATCTGAACATTGTCCTTTTGTTGGTTTGGGGGTTGTAGGGGTCCGGACAAATTCGTGGAAGGGTTTTGAAATACGGCACCACGGAATTTATATTTCGTTTCTATTCCAAGTTGCAACCAAAGATTTCAAGCAGCTGGTCCTTAGATTTATTGTAAAAGCCTGGACGAACTAAAAGCTGAACTGCAACGAAGGACCAAACAAGCACACATTTACGTTGCCGTTGATTGCTTAAGAATAAAGGGATGCACGTTAGTAGTTACGCAACAGTACGGGCATCCGCGAGCAAACGGGGTTTTTACTAATAACCCAAAAATAAATGCTTCTCGTTCTGCTGTTTTAGTACAGTGACCTTCGGGGGTACTGCATGACTAAATGTGAACGAAGAAAGAAAACGAAAAAATTCTCAATTTTGCTGATGTAATGGCTAATTATTTATAGACATAAAATTGCTCTAAAAAAGGTAGAGCGGAATATAAGACGGTGTGCTTATTTGTGTGTGTTCACAGTCCTAAGGTACATACATATGTCTGTCAACTGCAAGTAACTAAAAGCATCTTTATTAATAAAATCGAGTTGTCACGTAGGATGGACGGCAACGAGACGGCCACAAGACGGCCGCCACAAGACATATCCGTTTTCATTGTTGGTTGCTCGCCCTTTTTCTTTGCTACCGTGGGAAGAATGAGGCCGCTCGCCCTCTTGCTGAA
>JAHWFP010101107.1:2310-15496 GCA_023313725.1 Lithobius niger | reverse complement strand
GCGGCGTTGCAAACGGAGTTCATTGCCCCACAGACGCCCGTGTTGTAGTGAAGTGCTGACCGTGCTTTGGAAATGGTGGCAGCGGTGATGGCGAAGTTACAAGGAGGCTGCCTGTTGGTTTTGCTGTCATTATTGTGTGCACTGCAGTTTTGCGCCATGGATCCTATCGATTTCTCATCTTCCTGGGAGGTGCAAATTTCTCAGGTCATCGTAGACTAGATGCAACAATGGTTCAGTTGCATGCAGTACTGGGTATGAATGAGGCACGCCAGCACTGGCTATTGTGAGCATTTGCTGAGGAGTTGTGGCCGGAACTACTGGCGGGGCAGCCGACGTTGCACAACATGTTAGGGGCTCCACTCCACGATCTACTGCGATAGGGGCAACAAGAAGTGACGGCGGCTAGGTGTGCGATCCCACCCAGGCACAGGTTGCCGATGACGATTCGGCGCCATTTCGGAGGGCCGGCCGGCCGAGGTGATGCCTGCGGTTGGGAGGCGATTGGTACTGAGTGCACGAGAAGTGGAAGGCCCACCAATGGCGCCAGTGGGCGGAGTTTTAGTTAGTACTTTGTCTTTCTGTTCCGCTCCTTTTTTTTTGGCTCCCAGGGGAGCATGGAGCATGATGAGCGCCTCACCGACAGGGAACCAGGGTCTCAGGGCAGGTTGTCTGCAGGTTGGTGTGAGCATTTTAGAGGCAGACGTGTCAGCATCTTCCCAGCATGTGTGAGGGGAAGTGGTGCCGTTGGGTTCAATGGTGTGAATCGCGGAGTGTACCCCCCCTCCCCCGAAGTGCGTCAGTGTCGTATTGTCTTAACTTTTTAGCAGTTATTTACAGCAGGTTTAGTGTATCGTACTGTGGCGGTGTTGGACCGTTATCACCAGGGAGTCGGGTCCGCTCGTCTTTCGATGCATCTGTTGATTCACCTGTTTCTGTAGGGCGTATTTCATTTGCGACCGGTAAAGCCGCAGTATGTGGACTTGGCATCCGCCCCGGGCTCTACCATTAAAGACCTTAACCCTGTAGTTATACATGTTACTAACAATAGGTGCTGGGAATAGGGCCAGCCAAGCTGGCAATGCCGAGTTTGCTGTCATGTGACATTGAGGGCAATGAGATGGTGTTTGCGGTGCGTCAGCACAAGATGGATCGAGTTCATGTTTCTGCGGTTGCATCGCATTGAGAAAGTCAGCCTAGATGCCCTGCGCTGTTCGCGAGCTTGCATCTGGCGGACGGAGTTGTTGCACGATGAGGTGGTACGGCGATCAGAGGTCCTGCCAGATTGCCTCCTGTCCTATGTTCGGCCACATGGGCCGGTGGCTGTGCTAAACACAGGCTGCAGGGGTAGACATTAAACAGTTCCGGGCACCTTCCGTACAAGCGGCAGTGGCCTCTGCAGCAAGTAACTGCGAAGCCTCGTCGTCGCAGATAATGGCGATGGCCAACTGGGTGTCGCCATCTGTTTTTCATTCACATTATGGATGGGAATTGGTACCGGGTTTGGCGGGCTAGTTGTTGCAAAGCTCGAAACGGCAGGGACTGCTGTAGCGCGACGTGAGTAGCTGGAGCTGCGCCACGTTTTGTAATCTGTCCAACTAGTTCACATAGCGAGGAGAATTCTAAGAAGGAGAACTGAAGTTCTACCAGAGAACTTGTTCTCGTAGGAGAATACGATAAGGCTGTGTTCACTTAATTGCCCATCTGCCTCCCTGGTACAGGTGCGTGGGAGGAGGCAGGGCCAGAAGTGACACAAAGGACGCGAAATTTTGTTTTATTTGCATAAATTAAAGGGAAATTGTATGTATGGGGAGTTGAAACTCATGGCTTCGAGCTTGTCAACGGAACATGGAATTTATGGAACATTATTCTGAAATGTTGCACCAAATGGCAGAACATTTTGGTGACCAGGCTTTACGTTTAGGTTGATGGTCTATAAAGTTTTTTAGCATTCCAGGGTTAAATCTTTGGGACGCAATGTTGAGAAATTCGAACCCTGTTGTCCAGTACGCCCACTTTTTTTTGACTGACTAACTTGGTATCGTTTTGGTGACTCACCAATTGGTGATTAAATCGGGCAGATTGGCGATTTTCCTGCAGCCAAATTGGCTAGTGGATTTGTATATACTGCAGAGACGAACTGAACTTAACATATTTTAACTTCTTGTTTATTACTTCACGATATACTTTTTTACACTGAAGTATTTTATTTGTAGGAGCAGGTAGCTGTTCAAGAAGCCACAGTCCTATCGAATGGGATGAAATGGGAAAGAAATATACATAAGTTGGACAACACTGCGTAGTCAAGTGCTGTACATGACTGATTTCTCACCTCAAAATAATGGCTGATTGGTGTTCACATGTGTACCATAGTTGAAAGTCTATTTTTAATAAAAACTCTTCTTATACCTTTTGTTTTTGTTGAAACGTAAACGTAAAATGGGTTGCATATACGGTGATTCAAAAGTCAGGATACAATGGAACATCGGTTTTCTAAACACTGCACTTTTTTTATTTGTATTTTTTGCCCAAACTGTTTGGAAAATCGGGGCTCCACTGTAACTTAAAATACAAGGTGTAACTGAATGGTATATACAAATTTGGGGGCAAGTTCCAGGGACATAAACAGGCTGAAAATGTCCTATGAACCTGGGGTGGCAAATGCATGCTGCTCAAGTTAAGATGGCCAAAGACAGTAATGGGAGCTTTACATTCTGATAGCACTTTAAGAGATTAAAAAACTTAGGGTGGTTACTACTTGCTCCCATCTCATTGCTGCCAAGTTAATTTTAGGAGAGGCCTATTAAGCTTAAAGTGTTTTATTCCCTACCAGACGACCATTTCAAACACTACATTTTGTAGACTTTTGTAACAACTTGTGCATATTTCGACAGTGCATCAATTTCCTACAGCATTTGCCTCTCGAAGGTTTGTAATGAAAACTGCAAGTTGTCTCATAGTTAGTTCAACATTAAATCTTGTGCAAATTTTCGAAAAGTAGTTGCTGTTCATTTACAAACAAACAGCCTAAATAAATTTTTAGTTTTTCTAAACTTTTTGCAGGTTTGTTTTTTACTCCACCTTGCCGTGGTGGGGTTATCGTAGGGTCTGAGCAATACCAATTTTAACCAATCCGATCCCTTAGCTGTAAATTTTACCAATCTGATGACGATCTGACATCTAACCATTCTTTGATACTATGTTTAATACACTGCTACTATTTAAACAAATACTTACTGTACCATTCAATAACCTAGGTTTAAAGGAGGCTTTGCATAAAGTACGTTTGATTGTTTTGATTGCATTTTGGAAGTGATGTAAAGTAATTCTACTGAAATTACTATTTCAAAAATTGTGGCCCATAAAGTTGCAATTATACTTTATCCAGGAAGATGCTACTCGAAATCTGCTCTAAAATGCAGCATCTGACCTACCAAAAAATTCAGTTTTTTTACGTTTTCACCGCATTGCACAAAGCTAAAACATGTGTATCGGCATGCATTTCTGATACCAGTATCAATGACCACATTGGTAAATCCTTCAGTTGCTGTGGTTAGTTTAAGAACTGATCTGTATTCTCCTGCTGTGAGGTTGTTGATTACTTTTGCGTGTTCAATGTAGAGTCTAGACAGCAAAATGGTATCGGAACATTTTTCTCGAACCCACCATGTGCAAAAAAAAATCCATCCCCCACACTAATTCAATGAAAAACAAGACGTGCGCATAATAATTTCAAAATCCTTTGTGCAAAATGCGGCAAGCTGTACATCACACTTTAAACGTAGAACAAATTCTCCAGGAAGGACAAAACTGCCATACTAGATGCACGAAACACTTAACAGTGCACAAAATAGTGAGTCACCTACCAGACTTCGAGACCACAATATTTAATAGAAAAAACCCTATGATTCTTAAATATGCAGAAACAGACAAGTAAATGAAGCCAGCCAACAACCTCACAGTAAGAGTAGCCTACACATATCAGTTTTAGAATTAAAGACCTGTTAAAAGAGAAGCTATTAAAAAAAAGTGACTTTGCTTAACAGGCCTAGTCTTCAAGTAACCCAGCCCCCCCAAAAAACTGTACAGCCAGAATTACCAGACCCAGACCAACTGGAAGTCACACTGCCATAATGTAAAAGCTATGGATAGGGATAACCCATACTTCTCGAGACATCACTACAAACAGTTAAATGCCATTGTCAAAAACAAGTTAATCAGACTCGTTAAAAATCCCAGTAGCCAACATCTTGTCGAGCCACTTCACCAGAGAGCAAAAGAACGATTCTTAGTGCTGTGCTTCCCGGCAGGTCTCCTGAACTGAGTGATGAAGAAGGCGTAGAAAGAGGGAAGCCATAAGAGGTGATAAGAGTGACACACCAAGAGTGGAACTTACCTTTCTGGAAGGCGTGACTGATGGAATCCGAGACGACATGAAGAAGGGCCTTGGTTCTTGAAAAACACGAAAGGTTTAAAATCGAGTCGGATACGGAGAAAAACTGAAGCCCTACCAGCTAAGAGGGACACACAAAAAGTCCGAGATGACGTGACTACGAGAGGAGGCGTTTACTGTGTTCCATGCAAGGGTTGCAGTGCCGTGTACATGGGAGAGACTCGGAAGGGTGTGAGGATGAGACTGAGTCGGCATATGGGAAACACCCGGAACAAAAAGGAAGACAACAGCATTGCAGCCCATTGCACACAGCACAAGATTGACTGGGAAAACATGAAGACTCTGGTGTGCTGGAATAATACTAGAGACAATCACCTTTCGTGTCTTAAGTCGATTGCAATACAACATTATTCGGGACGTAAGGTCCCCCTTATGAATCTTTAAGGCCCAGCCAATCCTAATGTGTTGCACCTAGTAGACCGTGAACTTGATGCTTTGTTGCTGAAGGAGTGGAAGATTGACGACAATGTGGGAGATCGGCCCATTAAATACCGAAGACCACGCTTACGTGCGTCTTTGAACTTGAAAGCAGACAATGTAAACAAAAAAGATGTAGCCAACGTACATAAAAACTACCCTTATTGTGCCTGATGAAGATAACTGCATAGTTATCTAAAATTCGAAGGCACGCGAGTGTCTGTAGTTTTGAAAGTGTGCATTTTAATAAGTTTTAAATCCATTTTATGAAGAGTGAATTTCATAGTATTGCCAGTAACGGTTTTTTCGGAGTGATCAGTAGCATGCGTTTTTCCCGATCCAATCCCGAAGAAGGGTAAACCGATCCGATACCGGTAAAGTTTGGTCTTGAACAAGGTTTTAGAGTTCTTCTTTCTGAAACGTCCTGTATACTAGAATAATAGGTGTTTGGGAGGATGTGAATTTCTAATAGACGGCCTGTTTCATCAGCTGTGCTACTCCTGCAAGAGCCCTTGCGGCGCGACATGGAAGACCAAACTGCAGAATGTGCTGACAACGTACTGCGGTGACAGTAGCTTTCTGAAGTTTTGAATCACTTGTGGGAATTTTTCTTCTGTGATCGGCCTTTGAATGTAGTGATATCATTCAACCAAGGAAAGGCCGCCAAGGTCAATCCTGTTTTATATGTTTTGAGCTGCTCGATTAAAATCTAACTATACTTAAAACTATTTCAGTGCTTATCTAAAATTCTGAGACGGAAATATACTACAGTTAGAATCATTAGATGTATGTGAGGGTGGATCTTTCCCGCCGCAGCAACTGCTGTATCAGTGGCATGGGAGAAGTTTCGCGCACTCGTAGAGCTGTCATGAAAATTACGGCATCACGCTGCAAAGAAAATGGAACAAAGCGATACTTATCTGCTATTCCTTGCTTTGATCTTGAAAAGGTCACCTACCAGTCTCGCTATCCACTGAGCTCGTATAGATCTGCCGAAGCGTCAGCAGATTGCGGGGGAGATACATTGGCTTCCCTGCAAGATCGAGCTCTAAGTGTCACAGCACAGTGGCTCTCCTCGGTCTGTGACACATAGGGCTCGATCTTGCAGGGAAGTCATTGCAGCTGCCCCACAATCGGCTCCCGCTTCGGCAGTCTATGCGTGCTCGAGCCTCTTTTGGACAAAATGTTTTCAATTAGGGTTTAAAATCAGTGTAGTGCCACTCATTTCTGTTTTCCTTTAGAATAATCTGTGACCAACTTATCGTAGCTGGTAATATCGAAACTGGTAGTTGCAACTAGTAGTTTGAAGATCCCAGCAAGGAATAGCAGATAATCATCGCTTTGTTCCATTTTCTTTGCCTCATGATGCCTCTATGAGTGCACCAAACTTTCTCCCATGCTACTGATACAGCAGTCACTGCAGCGGGAAAGATGCATCATCACATACATCTAATGATTCTAGCTGTAGTATATTTCCATCTTGTAAAATCTGCCTCCGTAACTGATTCATCTCAGAATTTTAGGTGCGCACTAAAATAGTTTTAAGTATAGTCGGATACGAATCGAGCAGCTTAAAATACATAAAATCCACTATAGAAGAAATATTCCCACAAGTGATTCAAAACTTCAGAAAGCTTTGAGCAAAATTTGTACAAATTGTGCACAGGCCTGTGTGTACAAATTGTGCACAGACCTGTGTGTACAAATTGTGCACAGACCTGTGTGTACAAATTGTCCACAGGCATGTGTGTACAAATTATCCACAGGCCTGTGTGTACAATTTGTGCACAGGCATTTGTGTACAAATTGTGCACAGGAATTTGTGTACAAATTGTGCACAGGCATTTGTGTACAAATTGTGCACAGGCCTGTGTGTACAAATTGTGCACAGATTTGTGTGTACAAATGGTGCACAGACCTGTGTGTACAAATGGTGCACAGACCTATGTGTACAAATTGCCCACAGCCAGTGTGTACAAATTGTACATAGACATGTGTGTACACGTTGTGCACAGGTCTGTGTGTACGAATTATACACAGACCTTTGTGTACAAATTGTGCACATGACGTGTGTAAAAATTATGCACAGATCTTTGTGTACAAAATGTGCACAAAGCAGTGTGTACAAATTGTACACAAGCCTATGTGTGCGAATTATGCACAAGCCTGTGTGTACAAATCATGCACAGGCTGTTGTGTAGTACTTGTACACATTCTTCTGCCCCATGCATACACAATATTTTGTGCACTACTCGTACACAATTCCTTGTGGAGGCTGAGAAAGTACACATCAATGTGTACTGTGAGTACACATTTGTATGCACTGAGAGTACACACAGCTTTTAGTGTGTACGTCTGATGTTCTGCAGATGTTTCTCCAAGTTAGGAATCATCAGAAATTGAAGTGATAAGACAAAAATCTGTACTGAACAGGACGTAAAACAAGAAAACCCATATAAAGTGTATACTAACACAAATTGCAAGTGATGTGCGGTTCTTGGTGGTTACAACGATTCAGTCACGTTTCTGAGGAAATGTTTGCGCTGATTGAGTGGGCGAAGCGAAAAAAAATAAGCAATCGTCATCAGAAACAGCGCTTTTCTGATAAATTGCTTGATCTTTTTGCTTGACTCCTTGGACGTAAAAATAATATTGACCTTTTCTTGAGATAACCAATATCGCATACTATGCTCTTATAGTTACTTGATTGTTTTTTATGTGGAAGATCTGTCAATATCATAAGTGTTGCAGCAAGAAATCTCCTCGAGCGTAGCGAGACGATGAGGAATGAGCGATGCACAGAGGACGTATTTTTAACACAGCAAATATACATATTAAAATTGGTTTTGTATTAACCATGAATTGATGAATGGATGCATGGAAAAATCTAAACAATAGATTTGGTTTTAAAACGGTGTCAAACATTCGTGTTTCTGAATGGAAGGAAGGACGGAAGAAGTATTGAATGGAAAGATGGAAGGAAGGATAAAAAAAGGAAGGAAAGATGGATGAAAGGAAGGAACGAATTAAGAATGGATGGAAGGATGGAAAAGAGGAAGAAAGCATGTGAGAATGGAAGGTAGAATGGATGGATGGAAGGAAGAAAGAAAGGAATAAAGGAAGGAATGAAAAATGATGAATGGAAGGATGGAAGGAAGGAACGAATTAAGGATTGATGGAAGGAATGACGTATGGAATGTAGGATGGAAGGAACTATAGAAGAATGGATGGAAGGTAAGAAGAAATGATGGATGAAAGGATGAAGGGAAGGACGAAAAAAGGAAGGAAGGAAGTATGGATGGATAGAAGGAAGGATGGAAGGAGGGATGGGTGGAGGGTAGGAAGGAAGGATGAAAAAAAAAGGATGGAAGGAAGGAAGGATGGATGGAAGGATGGGTGGACCTGAATGTGAATGTGTACCAACTGACTTGATGCATGGAAAAAACAGACCCATAGACATGGTTTTGAAAGGGCGTCATTTTATTGGATACTGAAGCACGACAATGCGTGGATTGAGCAAGCAAACTTTGCAATGTGTGTCTCGCTTTGCTCTCGCAATCTTTCATCTCTAACCTTCGTAGGAGATTACATCTGACGTTCTGCAGATGTTTCTCCAAGTGAGGGATCATCAAAAAATGAAGTGATATGACGCCCATGGAAAAGTCTGTACTGAAAAGGACGTAAAGAACAAAATTCTTAAAATAGGTAAAACAAGAAAACCCATATAAAGTGTATACTAACACAAATTACAAGTGATGTGTGGTTCTTGGTAGATACATTGATCCAGTCACGTTTCTGAGAAAATGTTCCTGCTGATTGAGCGAGGGAAGCGAGCGAAGAATCAAGGGTTGTCATTTGAACAGTACTTTTCTGATAAATTGCTTGATCTTTTTGCTTGCCTCCTTGGACATAAAAAAAAATATTGACCTTCTCTCGAGATAACCGATATCGCATTCTACACTCTTATAATTTGCTTGATCGTTTATGTGGAAGGTCTGTCTGTATCATAGGTGTTACAGCAAGAAATCACCTCGAGCGAAGTGAGACGACGGGGAATGAGCAAGCGAAGCGAGCGACTCCGCTAGTACGTCCCTAATGATGTAGATATTGGGTAGCACAAGCTGTTAAATGTTTAATGATCTAAGTACTCGATTGACATACAAGTTAGATTACCTGGAGGGAAGGTAGGCCCTGTAAATCATAAAAATACATAAATCATTATTGTGAAACAAAAAAGTGTAATATTGATATAAATAATTCGTGGCACAAGCTGTTAAATGTTTATTGATATAAGTATTTGATAAGGTTACAAGCTAGGTTAGCTGGTTGGGAGACAGCCCCCGTAAATAATAAAAAAACGTAGTTGATTATTGTGAAACAAAAAAATGCAACATTTATATAAACTAGCGGAGTAACACACTTCGCTTGCTCATTTGACGTCGTCTCGCTATGCTCGAAGAGATTTCTTGCTGCAACACTTATGATACACCCAGACCTTCCACATAAAGAAAATTATAAGAGTGTTTTATGCGATATCGGTTGTCTCGAGAGAAGATCAATATTTTTTATACATCAAAGGAGGCAAGCAAAAACATCAAGCAATTTATCACAAAAGCACTATTTCTGATGACAAGCACTGATTTTCGTTCGCTTCGCTCACTCAATCAGCGCAGACATTTCCTCGGAACCATGACTGAATCAATGTAATCACCTGGAACCACCACATCATTTCTAATTTGTGTTAGTATACACTTTATCTGGGTTTACTTATTTTAAGAATATTGTTCTTTACGTTTTGCTCAGTTACAGATTTTTCCATGGGCGGTCTATCACTTCACTTTCAGATGATCCCTCCCTAGGAGAAGCATCTGCAGAACGTCAGATGTAATCTCCTACGAAGGTGAGAGGTGAAAGATTGATGGAGCAAAGCGAAACACACATTGAAACGGTTAATTTACGTGGAAATCGCTCACTTAACTCGTTCAATCCACGCATTTCTGTGCTTCAGAAACACGAATATTTGACACCATTTTAAATCCAAATCTATTGGTTTGATTTTTCCATGTATCCAGTCAGTTAATACAAAACTGATTTTAAGATCGATGTGAGTATGTTGCAAAATGCTGCCGCGTCCTGCTGCGCTCCAGATCATTTCGTTTCGCTCGAGGATGTTACCATGAACAAACTTTAACGTCATTACCCAACAACATGAGGGTTTAAAAAAGACTTTACGTTACCTTTTCAGGTTCTTTCGCTTATTTGAGGTTCATAATATCAAGTTACAGCGATGAAAATAGGCCTATACTGTGCGCAGTTTAGTTATCTTTCGTTTGGTTCTACTCCCATCTTTGTAGGTGCTTTAGTTCGAGATGAGTAAACAAAAGCGCACAACATACGTCCTTAATAATGTAGACGTTGGGTAGCACAAACTGTTAAATGTTTAACGATCTAAGTACTCGATAAACATACAAGTTAGATTACCTGGTGGGAAGATAGGCCCTGTAAATCATAAAAATACAAAATTCATTATAGTGAAACGAAAAAGTGTAAAATTGATTTAAATAATTGGTGGCACAAGCTGCTAAATGTTTAATGATGTAAGTATTTGATAAGGTTACAAGCTAGGTTAGCTGGTTGGGAGACAGCCCCCGTAAATAATAAAATTACGTAGTCGATTATTGTGAAACAAAAAAGTGCAACACATATATAAATATTGGGTAGCACAAGCTGGTAAATGTTTAATGATCTAAGTACTCGATAAACATGCAAGTTATTTTACCTGGTCGAACGGTAGGCCATGTAAATCATAAAAATACATAATTCATTATTGTGAAACAAAAAACTGTAATATTGATATAAATAATTGGTGACACAAGCTGTTAAATGTTTAATGATATAAGTATTCGATAAGGTTAAAAGCTAGGTTAGCTAGTTGGTAGATAGCTCCCGTAAATAATAAAAATAGGTAGTTGATTATTGTGAAACAAAAAAGTGCAACATTTACATAAACTAGCAAAGTCGCTCGCTTCGTTCGCTCAGTCCGCGTCGTCTAGCTACGCTCGAGGAGATTTCTTGCTGCAACACTTATGATGCAGACAGACCTTCCACATAAAGAAAATTAATAAGAGTGTAGTATGTGATACATCCAATGGTGCAAGCAACAACATCAAGCAATTTATCAGAAAAGCGCTGTTTCTGATGACAAACACTGATTTTCGTTCGCTTCGCTCACTCAATCAACGCAAACATTTCCTCACGGACATGTCTGAATCAATGTAACCACCAAGAACCGCCACATCACTTTTAATTTGTGTTAGTTTACAATTTATATGGGTTTGCCTATTTTAAGAATATTGTTCTTTACGTTTTCGATGGGCGTCCTATCACTTCACTTTCTGATGATCCCTCAATGGGAGAAGCATCTGCAGAACGTCAGATGTAATCTCCCACGAAGGTGAGAGATGAAAGATTGATAGAGCAAAGCGAAACACACATTGAAACGGTGAAGTTTGCTCGGAAACTTCTCACTTTGCTCGTTCAATCCACGCTTTTCTATGCTTCAGAAATACAAATGTTTGACACCGTTTAAAATCCAAACCTATTGTTCTGATTTGTCCATGTATCAAGTCAGTTAATACAAAATTGATTTTAAGATCTATATGTGATATGTTGCAAAATGAGTCGTCCTTTTAGGTTATTTTTCGGCTCATTCAGCTGCGTCTCGCTGCGCTCCAGATCATTTCGTTTCGCTCGAGGAGGTTTCATGAAAAACTATGACGCCATGAACAAATATCATGAGGGTTAAAAAAAAGTTTGACGTTATTTGTGCAGGTTCTGTCCCTTATTTGATGTTCATAATATCAAGTTACAGCGATGAAAATAGGCCTATAATGTGGGCAATTTAATTATCTTTCGTTTGGTCCTACTCCCATCTTTGTAGGTGCTTTGGTTCCAGAGGAGTAGAAGTACAAACAAACAAATATCCACATCATCCACATCATTAAGGACGTATGATGTGCGTGTGTGTTTGTTTGTGTGTTTGTACCTCTACTCCTTCAAAACCAAAGCACGTACAAAGATGGGAGTAGGACCTAACGAAATATTCTTAAATTGCGCACAGTATAGACCTATTTTCATCGCTGTGACTTGATATTATGACCCTCAAATATGCAAAAAACCCTGAAAAAAGAATGTTTTTTAAAACCATGTTCATGTTTATTCATGACGTCATAGTTTGTTCATGAAACCTCCTCGAGCAAAGAGATGAGGAGAAGAATGCACGGATGACTTATTTTGCAACACACCACATATACATCTAAAAATTGGTTTCATACTAACTGACTTGATGCAGGGAAAAATCAAAACAATAGATTTGGTTTTAAAACTGTGTCAATTATTCGTGTTTCTCAAGCACGGAGGTGCGTGGATTGAACGAGGAAAGTGAGCTATTTCCACGTGAACTAAACCTTTTCAATGTGTGTCTCGTTTTGCTCTATCAATCTTTCATCTCTCACCTTCGTAGGAGATTACCTCTGACGTTCTGCAGATGTTTCTCAGAGTTAGGAATCATCAGAAATTGAAGTGATAAGACGCCCATGGAAAAATCTGTACTGAGCAGGACGTAGAGAACAATATTCCTAAAATAAGTAAAACAAGAAAACCCATATAACGTGTATACTAACACAATTTGCAAGTGATGTGAGGTTCTTGGTGGTTACAACGATTCAGTCATTTTTCTGAGGAAATGTTTTTGCTGATTGAGTGGGCGAAGCGAAAGAAAATAGGCGTTCGTCATCAGAAACAGCGATTTTCTGATAAATTGCTTGATCTTTTTGCTTGACTCCTTGGACGTAAAAATAATATTGACCTTCTCTTGAGATAACCAATATCCCATACTATAATCTTATAGTTTGCTTGATTGTTTTTTATGTGGAAGATCTGTCAGTATCATAAGTGTTGCAGCAAGAAATCTCCTCGAGCGCAGCGAGACCATGCGGAATGAGCGATGCACAGAGGACTTATTTTGCAACACAGCAGATATACATCTTAAAATTGTTTTTGTATTAACCAATGAATTGATGAATTGATGCATAGAAAAATCAAAACAATAGATTTGGTTTTAAAACGGTGTCAAACATTCGTGTTTCTGAATGGAAGGAAGGAAGGAAGGACGGAAGAAATATTGAATGGAAAGATAGAAGGAAGGATACAGAAGGAAGGAAAGATGGATGAAAGGAAGGAACGAATTAAGAATGGATGTAAGGATGGAAAAGAGTAAGAAATCATGTGAGAATGGAAGGTTGAATGGATGGATGGAAG
>JAHWFP010101100.1:0-18961 GCA_023313725.1 Lithobius niger | reverse complement strand
ACCGTCCCAATAATGGACTCGCTTGCCCTCTTTGATTGCTTCGCGCTGGGTGTAGTTTTGGGCCGGTGTAGTTTTTCCTAAAGGTTGCTGTTGCTGGCGTATTATATGTATGACTAGTTGTGCCCGTGCGCATGCTGCACACCCGCCTCCCTACAAGGTGTTTGGTCGTTGGTTTTAAATTTATCAAACCGAAGACCGAACATGTGAATGACTCCCACATATGCCCTCTCCCCCACAATGACTTTAACCCCCAATCCCCACACTCCTTCCCCCTCCCGGATTCGCATACGTGTCCCCCCCCCCATACACGCTTGCCCGCCTCCCCATCCCCGAAAACGTCGCCCCGTGACATTCTCCCTTAGATGCAGCCCCGGAACAGTCGCTGGCGTGTGTTTGAAAATAGGCTAAAAAAAAACCTGTCACTGACAAATCCAGCATTCGATAAGCAAGTAATCCCATGTTTAAGTTAATCCTTTGAAATAATTCACTTCGGTAGCACGCATTGCCAGCCACACACACTTACCCTGGCACCCTCTCCCGCAACCCCCGAAAACGCCGTCCCGTGACATTTCCCCTTTGGTGCAGCCCCGGAAAAGTCGCATGCGTATGTTTGACTGAAGGCTAAAAAAAGTCCTGAGAAATCCAGCATTCAGTAAGCAAGTAACCCTATGTTTAAGTTAATCCTTTGAAACAATTCATCTCGGTACCGTGCATGGCGACATTGTTGCAAGCAACGATTGTTGCCGCGCACTTAAAAACAATTCAACAATTCAACAATTGTTGCAGACATAGGGCCTTAGGGCTTCGGACAGATGACCAGGAGTGGTTAACGCTCGTTAAACCCTTTAACCCTTTTTTTTTTTTAAAAACAATTCAACTCCTTTTTGGAAGTGAACATTTAGGAAATAAATGCGCCTTTCCATCGTATCAGGCAGCCAATTTCGAGGGGGCCTCAAAATTAAGAACCGATCGTCGTTTGGTTTAAAGTTGTCTGGATTAGTAGACACGGATTGTTTTTTTTTTTTTTTCTTTTTAGCTCAACCGCCGACAATTACACAGTCCTCGCGACTAAAACTTTGTTGGCCGCTTTGGTACCACAACAATACCAAAAAACGAACCCAAAAACGGTGCGGCAGGTCTGGTAAGTGACGCTATCTCTTCGAATACTTTGGAAAACGTGTTATAACCCGAACTTGTAGTCCAAGGCCGTCAATAGACGGCGACATGGCAGGTTTGGTAAGTGGCGTCGTCTGTTCGAAGACGTTGGAAAGGTGTCCCAACCCGAATTTGAAGGCGAATCCCGTCAACAGATGGCACTACAGGGTGGGGTATTTGATTGTACGACGGAATGGGGTGGCCGGTGACTTGGCCGCTTGCTCCGTATTATATATGTAGATGATGATGATAATGTGACGTAATATTTCGTTTGTTACTGATTGTTATAGGGCATCGACAATACTCTTTATCCTGCCGAATGCTAGCCCCTTTTTCTTTGCTACCGCGCAAAGATTGAATGTTTTTGGCCTTATTTATTGCTACCGTGCAAAAAGAATTGTTACAGGGCATTGACAACAATACCCTTCACATCACTTCCTCCTCTTCCAATGCCAGCTCTTCTAGTTCCTCTTTTACCGCTTTTATTATATCTAGACACACGGTAGTGTGTCGCCACCAAGTAGATGATTTATTGTTGTTGGAGCTTAATTGTTAGAGCGTAATTGTTAGAGTGTAATTGTTGGCCGATGGCGGCTCACTAGTAGACTGTGTCTGTGAACTGTAACGAGCTTATACATGATTTCAGCATACTGGTTTAAATTTCCCATGTGGTAAGAAATCTTTGGAAATCGTTGGAATCAGATGTCTTAGGTCCAGTAACGAAGAATACCACAACATTAAAGTTTGGGAAGGTGTCCATTGTGGAGAAACGTGCCCTCAATAACGTTGATTTGTGTTATTGGCTATTACTAGCCAAGGTCAGGTCTCCCATGTTAATTTTCATAGGGTAAAAAAACACGTCTACAGCTCGTTAGGAAAAGTTTGTGTATTTAAGTTTTGGCACACAGGTAAAGAGTAGTAAGGGGGAGTGCCATTTTGTAAAATGGGTGTTGCAGCTAGAAGCACGTGGTCCTGAAGTGGCGCGTTAATGCAAAATTATTGTTGTAACCATTGTTCGTATTGTTATCCAACAGTGTGTTATAACATACTTAAGTGTTATACGCGCACTGTTTCAGTAAAAAAAAGGGTTAAAGGGTTTAACGAGCGTTAACCACTTCTAGCCATCTGCCCGAAGCCCTAAGGGCCTACGTCTGCAACAGCCAGATTCCCAGGCGGTCACCCACCCAAGTATCAATCCAGCCCAATGCTGCTTAACTTCGGGGATCTGACGAGAACCGGTGTTTCCAGCACTGCAAGGCCGCAGACACTGTTTTAGTACTTATGTACCACAACAATTCACTCGAGTTTACCAAATAACTATTCTTGTAATTATTGCACTTTTGCTTCAACGACATGCCGATTTCCTGCGGTAATAAAATCAAATCAAATCAACGACATGGTAAATAAACTAACCTTGGTTGCTGGTTGGATACCGTTCAGTGAGTTTTATATTATGTGATATTTCAAAAGTGATTGCTCAGGTGTACGCGAATACACCATGGTAACTAAATTACGGAAGGTGCAACAGAAAAGAGACTGGGAATCTATCAATGCCAGGAAAATTTGAATTACAATGCAGGTCGTGAGCACACGGTCAAGTCAAGTAGGAAAAGAGGAAATTTTCTCAAAGAAGTGTGTCTTAGTATTGTGCCGAGTTTGATGGTTACACTAGACAATAACATATGCTTGTGTGATGCCACCAAGTAAACGATCGGCCAAGTAGATGAGATTAATTGTGATTGAGTGAGCAATTCCAGCTTCATTGCATGATTAGAATTAACCTCAGGAGGGGCAACTCAAGGGGAATGCTTCTGATTGAGTGAGCGAAGCGAACGAAAATCAGTGTTTGTCAGCCAGTGCGCTCAAAAAATGGGATTGAACAAACTTAAGCATGTGAAACATGGGCATAACAATAAACCAATCCATATCAGTTTGGCTAATGCAACGGCTAATTAGGCAATGGCAATAGCATGTGTCTAGATTTAGCATGTATCAGCTCGATGGATAGTGGATTCTGTATTGTTGCGGGCAGATGCAGTATCATGCAAACAATCGCAGAAACAATTCACTGGCTTCCCGAAGCCCGCATTGAAGAAGAAAATAAGTCATTCAGTCATATCAGCCGCCCGATTTTGAGGCCTCAAAATTAAAGACTTCACGCCCTATGTTTTAAAACTGAAAGATTTAAGCGAAAATCAAGACCATTTCATTTTGGTTCTCGGCAACGAGTTAAAACGGTAATAAAGAAGATACCACGACAATGTTACTTTCCCCGCGCCCGAGCATCGTTGCATTTTGTTCGAGTGAGCTATAATCCGATCTTTTACGCCTCGCGTATTGTTGCACCATTGTTACATGTTGTAGCATTGTAACATTTTGATATTGTTAGCCGCTCCTCCGCCTCCGGTCCAGTTTTTGAAAATTCTCGTGCGCAAACTAACTCTAATAAGCACTGCCTGCCGGCCGTGCTAATATTGAGGTGGGTAAAAAAATCACATGGTTTAAATTTGGTTCAAAGCAATTAACAAACATTTACACAAACACGCACTACCTTCTCTTTGTCGTAAGCCAGAGCTACAATTTAAAGATTCCAGAGCAGGCATCGTCGAAATTTGTCTCCAGTAATATTCTATCCAGGGCATGGTGGGAACTAAGTAGAAACTTAGAAAGTGCAGTTAACAGCCGGGGAACTGCAATGCCAGACCTATGTATTGTCGCCAAACAATTGCACTCAAAGTGCTGGGACGCACCTGGACTAAATTGGCCATGGAGACCAAGATGAGGTGCAACCTTGTAGTTATCTCCAGACCTATACTGCAAACTTAATAATGAACCAGCAACTATTTCTGACAAACATAACCAGCTGTTTGGCTGATATCCGAAGGCCTTCTCCACCTGATACCCGGAAAACGGCAGCCATTACAAGTCTTACTTTCCATGACCTGTCATAACCTTACTAGCAACAAGTTCATACTAGCAATTGTTCTTTACACACTTATGAAGAACTTATGAAGTACAATTACTGCAGATCCTATACAATTATTGGGACTTCATAACGATAGTATGGAGCAGCTTTCAGCATGAAAGTGCATGAGCACAAGAAGAAGCCAGACAGCACAGTTCATGCAAAGCTACTTTTGCCAAACAAGAAAACCAGGCACTCCCTTGAATACAATGACGACTACAATGAAGATGGTTTGACAGGAGCAGAGACCAACCCGGCCACTATACTAACCTTGTGATGGCTATATAAATGGCTGTCGTGGTCAGTTGCAACCAATGGTAACGAAATTGCTGTGGAAACCCTTCATTTAGTTATACCACGAATTTATAGGGTTTAAATTCTTGATTATAGAGCAGTGACACGATGTAGTATTATGGTGGAGCCTTAATGGGTTAGCTGCAAGGGGCACTGCAGAGAGATACAGAAGGGCGTCATACTGAATCCGATGCTGTGAAGAGTGATTTCTTAGACCTAAAACGCGCGATTTTTGTTGTTGGAGAAAACAACGTTATTTTAAGCCTAAGAAATCCGCTCTTCCGTTGTTTTTCCCTCCATTTTTATGTAGTGCACCTTGTAGTTATGCCCTCCCAAACCCATACTGGTGCCAATATGGCGGCAAATGTCACTGCTCTATACCTACACTTATTGTTCGTTAGACACTGGCGTATAAACCTATTCCTACCAGCACAATTTAAACATCTTCGTGCATAACCGGAACATTTGCTGTAAGCCAATGAAACTTTAAGTCTTGTACAATTTTTATGCATCGCAGTATTATTTTATTATTGTTCCTGCTATGTTTTTGGGAGTGTTCTGTGAATTTATTGTGTGCCAACGGTTCTTTACGCATGTGCAGCAAATTCCATGCCGCGTACAGCTTAATCATCCATTTTCACGATTGCGTCCAAAAAACCACCAAGGAAAACCTTTTTCCCAGGGTGGATACTTTTGTTTACATGTCATTGTTAGTTTACAGCAGTAAAAAGTTTCCACCAAAAAAGGAACGGGATCCTAAATCTGAACTGGACTACTAACACTTGGTTATGGGATAGCTCACCTGCTGCATTTATCGTTAAAGGACAACGTCCGGAATTGCATAACGGTTACTCTAATTTCCCAAATTTGCCACCAGAGCATACACTGCGGACACTAGCGGAACTGACGTTCTAGCCACATGACCAACTTTATGTTCTACGGAACTTTATGTCCTACTGTTTATGGCTTTTATCCACATAAATTAATCAGGTCTTAAAGGTGAATTGCCACCGAATGAAAGTCGTCAGCATTTAACGCCATCTAGCGCTATGTAGTGTTATCTAGCGCATGCTTGCAGGAAGCGCAGGAATGTACAAAGAAATTCTTTTAACGACATAAACAAGGACTTGCTTCTTATTATTGTTTTTGAAAATTTGGTACATCCTCGTGCACCTGGACGCAAGCTGTAACGATATCACTGTCTCTAGAAGGTACCACAGTAGATTCTTTACAGTCTACCGTGGCGCCATCAAGTGACAGTGATATCGTTAACTGTATAACATCTTGCACCCAGGAGCACGAAGATGAACTAAATTTTCGTCAACTAATAAAGAGGCACATGTTTTGTGTGTGTCGTATAAAAGACACTTCTTTGTGCATTCATTTACACATAAAACGACTACGAAAGGCACGCGGTGAAAACTCACAAAGAACAAGCACGTACGATTTCAGTTACACTGTTTGTTAACGGTTTGTTAAATATGTTAATAGTTTGATGTTTGCGTACATTTTGGGATTTTCAGCGTACGAAAATAAAAGGAACCCTTCTTTAATAAAGCAGTAACTTACACATCGATCGTCACTATATGATTCGGCTTCCGCCCGTTTGGCATAATCCCGTTTGCCATACTCGCGTTTGCCATAATCCCATTTGCCATAATCGCGTTTGCCATATTCCCGGAAGACCTGAATATCTTAGCCCAGTAGCTATAATCCCGTTTGTCATACATGTCCGTTTGCCATAAATCCTATATCAAATCTCATTTCAAATTGAACTCTGAAAAACTTAACATTCAAAACTACGTATAGATTATTCACTCCTGGTGTCGAGTTACTGCGCCATCTGTTTACAAAACTCGCCACTGTTTGTCATTAAAAAAAATTATGGATAATTAATGAGCACATGTACGTACTTCATGTAGCAAAAAAAAAAAACCAAAAAAAAAACGGTTCCGTATCAAAGTTTAATCACAGTAATCTTTTTTTTTGACTGGGGGAGGGGCAGATTGAGAGTATTGCGTTGGCTTGCCGCAAAGGAAAATATTGTCTCCCCCCCCCCCCCCCGCAAAAAAAGGGGAAAATTAAAATTTCACAACATAGGTAGCCTACCACTCTTCTGAATCCAAAATCCAATATAGGGATCCGAAAATGTTGGTTCTATATTTCGAAATGCTTGAAAATTCAGAAGTTGTCCTCTTTCGTTCAGTGCATAATGTTGCCCCATGTATAAGTAGAAGTTTCATGTGTGGTATCATGACTACACTGGTTTTATTGTTTTTAAACCATCTTAGAAAAAAAGTTTTTTTTTTTTAAGTTAGACAAAATTTCAAATTAACATCGAATTATCTTTTTAAAGTTTAAGTTTCAAAATGTCCAAATAACATAGCCCCGCATTTTAATTGGAACGTCAAACAGTAACTACTTTTGTCAACAGATGGCGCAGAAACTCGGCACCAGGAGTTAACAATTCATGCGCAGTTTTGGACGGCTACGAACATTCTTTCTTGAAATTGGATTTTAGGACGACGTCGTCAAATCCGTTGGTATAGCAAACGGGATTATGGCAAACGGGAAATTATGGCAAACAGGAAATCTAGCAGAAGAGGGGAAGAGTATGATTTCGAGCAAACGGAAAAATGCAGTAGAGCTGGGACGATTGCCATAAAATCGGTAGTAAAACGTGATTACGGCAAACGCACCGTAGCCTACGATTCATAGTGGCGTTGCCTCAGTCGCACACCCTTCTTTGAGAGTAGGAGTGCGAGGGTACATACCGGTCGATCTTAGAGGGTAACAATCTTTGAGGGTGCCGATCGTTTAAGAGTGCTGCTGTAACCACAAACAATTAAACGAAATAGACAACAAAAAAAAAAAAGGAGTTAACGAAATGAACCGATAAAATACAGTAAAAGGATAAATTTAGTCCGTGTAGCACTTAAGAAAGCGCAGCAGCATTCACGCCACAATCGTGCTGGAAATCGAAGTTGTCATTTTCGGAAAAAAAATTACGCTGAGTAGACGGACGTCTGTCTACACGGATGTAAGAACTCTAATTAAGACTTTCTAAACGGGAAAAAAAATTAAGCGTTCCTCTAATTTATTAGACACAGTAATCGACAATACTGACTGTTCGTGGTAATAGTTTAATCATATCAAAAACCAAAACTGGTATAAGGGGCCACCAAGTTCCGAACGGGTCGGCCCTTCAAAGGAGTGATATCAACACACCAAAACATTCGCCAAGTTAATCGCACCGCTTAATGATTCGAAGGTTAAATGAAAACTAGAACATTGCTACTTTCAGATTAATTTGGCGAATGTTTTGGTGTGTTGATATCACTCCTTTGAAGGGTGGAACCATTCGGAACTTGGCGTTCTTTTCATCAGTTTTGGTTTTTGATATGATAGCAGTCCTTTTTTTTTTTAAATTGTGTATTAGACTCAACTGCACTACCGTGCAGATGTGTAATAAAGTTCCACGTCAACAAGAAATTGGTTTTCAACACTTTGCTACTACCTTTTGCCTAGAGGCCGAACCATTCTCAACTTGGTCACGTCTTTATAGGTTTTTGGTTTGGTTTTAATTTTGTTGTAATTTGTTTTATTTAGTTAGGTTTGGTGGGTTGATATATCACTCCTTTGAAGGATCGAACAACTCTCAACTTAGTGGCCTCTTTACCAGTTTTTGCCTTTGTTTATTTTGCTTTGTTTTTACAGTTGGTTTATTTTTCGTGAAATGGACGCGAATACAATTTCTTTGCAACGTTGTTTAGATTTATCGTGATACACTAGTGTGTGTCTAGGCACACACGTCAGTATACACATTCTCATTGTTCGAACTTTGGCCGTCCAATGAGAGACGATGCCGACATTACTAACAATGGTTATCACAATATTTTCGTACTTACGCGCTATCCCACGCCATCCCCGTTATGCCCCCAGGCTCCAAACCATAAAAGGTACGCAGTTCGTATTGTACTGCACCCATTCGTCCAATTTCATAGCTGGAAGCCGTCCCGTTATCTCGGTATCGATGAATAATCACCCTATGGGATTTAACATGGGCATGAGCGGACTAGAATTAAAATTGTGTGATGTTTGTTGCCTAACTTGGAGCGACACACTAGCTTGTATCTAGATACCGTCTCACTTCTTCCCGTCCTATACGGAGCTCTATCGGTAGTTGCGGCTACTAACATCTCTGATAATGATTTGCCTTTGTGCTGCTTCGAAGGCAAAAGCATTAGCAGAGGTATTAGTAGCTGCAACTACCGCTAGAGCTCCGCGTAGGACGGGAAGAAGTGAGACGTTATTGAGGGTCAGATTTTGCACTGAAAGCAGCTTAGCTGGCATTCCTACACGAGTTAATTTTTGTCAAGTGGGTCTTTGCACTCGATTTCAACACAATTTAAGCTTTTGTACAGCATTATTATTTTTCCCCAAGTACCTGAAATGTGCCCAACTATGCTTCAGGATATAAGACACTGACGCAATGGTTTACAACCTCGTCGCGCTACAATGGTTTACAACCTCGACAATTCAATTGATGTGATGTTTGTTGTGATGATCGTTGCCTAACTAGACGCGACACAGTAGCGTGTATCTAGATTTAGACGTGAGCGTCTTTACGTATTCGTAGGCGGTGGGATAAATCAATTTTTTCCCGTCAATTCTTTCGACGGCTAACCAGAATGTTACACAACAAATGCGAAAGAACGGGAGACATATGTGATCTAAATCTTAACATATTTCTTGGAATCTGGAGAATTGTTATAAATGCCTTTACACGGCCTTCTATGTTGAGTTACCGAGAGCTAAGATTTTACATGCTACAATACAGCCAGCCAGTACTCACCAACGACGGACCAGTGGTAGTGGTTCCGTTCGTTTCTTTTCCATCGAGTAATTTAGTGAAACAGGAGTATGGTGTAAAGTCAACGCCAGTGTTAGGGAACACACACAAACCCAATCCTGTTTATCTACCCGCAGTTTGACGTTAATCGCGAACCATACTCTTGTTTCGCTGGATTGAAAAGAAACGCCCCGGGTTCTGGATAACCCCAAAGGAACCTCTTCCTGAGCAATTATGGGTTGAATGGAAAGTGGGGTGGAGTTAATGAGCCAACGACCCGATTTTTTTTTCAATTTGGCTAGTGATAAATATTTATTAGCCCCTGTTAGGACTGCAGTAATTTTTGCGCTGCTCTAAACGTGTCTTTTTTTTTTGTATCACATCCTTCGAAAAAAAAAATTGAGTAGCCACGGATAAGTCTCATGTAAAACGGGGGAAAAACAGTTTCTGTAAATTGAAATACTTGTAAAGACTTGGAAAATAAAATGATGGAAAGACCTGTTGACAATTGACGTTAAAAAATAGCCTAACGATGTGAGAAGTAAAACACTTAAAAAAAAATCGAGGTCGGAAGATCAATGGCGTTTTCAAGGTAGAAGCACAAAGAGCAAATCGCTAATCACATAGGTCTAGCCGTCTAATGATAATAAAAATGTATCATGGTAATTGTGAATATCAATGCAGTATGCGTCCGCGTCTGTCACTAGCAGATATCAGCTCACCAGTAACTTTGCTCACCGACTCCGTACTATTAAAATTGTTGCATTTTGAAACTCGTGTCCAACCTGGTGAAATTCGGGTAAAGGCAACTGACCTAACCCAACCTAAGCCATATGTCGAATTGCCTAAGGTTCTTGCTACCCTTCAACTAATGGAAACGCCGGGAGAACTACGGGCCCTAGTATTACAAAATTAGAGACCAACGCAAGTCTTTTTCAGTCCTACGCCCAGAATCCCCCAAAATCCCATTAATTGGCCTGACAGAAATTGTATAACAGACTTTTTACTTTGTAAATATATCTTTGAAAACAACATTTCTATTGCCGATGAGAATGTACATTACCTGTAAATTCAACATTCATATTCTCGAACGCAATTTCCCACTTTAGAACGATTGACTAAATCCCAGCCGCTCCTTAACCCGAAAGTGTCGACAGATGGTGCTAAAGGGCGGGATTTCTTCCTTGAGGTGGGGCTCTTGTTCAGAATTCCTAGGGCTTATGTCTCAGAAGTCCTGGGGTTTGTGACTCAGAAGTCCTGGGGCTTGTGTCTCAGAAGTCCTGGGGGCTTGTTGTTGAGAGTTTAATTTCGGATTTCAACGTTGAAATTGTACCACCCCAGCAAGGTTACGCCGATGACGTCATTTGTGAAATCTGCCAAGCTCAAGATCCACATGACGTCAAATTGTAATGACCCATTGTCACTTCAAAATAATTAATATTCATTGTTAGTTGACATGATGCTATTATATTAATTGTTGTAACAATGTATGGCTGTGAATTGTCTGCGTTTAATGTTTGACGTCAATTGTAACGGCTCGAGCTCGCTTGGTCTTCTGCCGGGTGCTCCCAACAGTTAAATTCATCCGCCACCAACTCTCCAACTCCCCGCATTGAAAAGTAATTTCGGCCATTTTAATTAGAAATTTTCCCTTTTTGTCCCGTTTCCCCAAACTTAACATCAAACCGGACCAACCCTGTTGCTAGTTTAGCACTGCAACCCTGTAGCTATTTTGCCTTGCTGTGAAAACTTGAATTAACCCGAAATTTACCAATCCATCTCGTCCCAAGTAAGCCTCATGCCGTTTGGTATTCCATTTTAGATGATATGATAGGCGAGCCAGAGCGTACTATCGTTCATGTTTTGCAATTAAAGCATAACCAAAGCTGAACCACGACTACTAGCCATATTTGCACAGCCAATGTCACAGAGGTAAGCTAAAAGAATGGAAAATAACGTAGGCCATCCTACAACTGTTACAAATGTCCACCGTTGGTAGCAGTGTAGGACAAAGCTTTTCTACTCAAGCTTAATTGCTGGAGAGACTGCGATGTATCTCGGATAACAGTGCGAACATTTCTATGGACACCCTATTTAACCTATTACCTATTACGCCAATTACCTTAAATGATCGAAATTCGTACAAAGATAATCAAAAATTCGAATGCATCAAAAGACAAATGTTAGACTTCACAAAAAATTATGTTCTTAAAATTCTTTATTAAAGATATTCCACGAACAAAGAAAACCTGCTACAACCGTTCATACACACGTTCTGTCTGAATAGACTATCACTAAACAAATACGGATGCAAACCTATTTACGTTGCGTTTTGGACTTAAATGTCAGACTGCACGAGCGGGGAATTGAACCCACGACCTTTGAAACCAAAGGCCGAAGTCCTACCGCTGAGCCATACTGACATGGCCAACCTGGCCTAAGCTAACCACCGGGTAGTAAGGGTCTAATGCTTACCAGCCTCAAACTGACAAAACTGTACATCTAGGCCCTGACTGTCAAAGCTCGTCCGTTATCTTCTAGGTTTTGACTTTTAGACTCTTACTGCAGCGCCGTAGCTATAGGGTGGCAAGGGTAGCAGAATGTCACCGCCTCACCCCCCTCCCCCCAGCCTCAGGGGCCCCTGAAAAAAAATTATTTAGACTCTTTTGTAATACATTAGTTATTTAATTTGATACAAACTGTATTTTAAAGATGAATTGCGAGTCGCCTCGTCCGTCCATCCGCCTGTCACTAAACAAATATGGTGGCCCATAAAAACCGCACGAGCTAAAAAATCCGCACGAATCCAAACTTTTTTGTAAGTTTTTTCCCAAAAAAATGAAAATAGGGACCACTTGACTGGGTGTGCAAAAGTGTTCCTATTTTCGCTACAGCAAAAATAAAATAAAAAAAATAGGAAAAAATTTTTTTTTAGTTCGTGCGTTTTTTATGGGCCATCCTGTATATTTTAGGGGGAGGGAGGGGTTAATTTGCCACCGGCCTCCCTAACGTTGCTATACGCCATTGCCCTTACTCTTAACATTTAATGTCCGTTTTTGTTTAGTAATTGGAATTTTGATTCATATACAGAAGTGTCGTTGTCCGTTAGGCAATTTGGTTTCAGAAGTAAAATGAGTACAAGTGACCCAATTAGAGCCATAAACGAGATAGTTTCTCAGGCATTGAATGACGGACAACTGGCTGGTGGCATTGTAACTGACTTACAGAAAGCCTTCGATACTATCGACCATGATATTCTGTTCAGTAAATGTTAACACATTGGGCTACGTGGAAAGACATTCCATAATATTCTGCAATGCTTCATGGGCGATCTCAAGGTATGCACCGGTATAAACCAGGAAAACAGTGATTTTATAAATGTTAAACATGGGGTCCACCAAGGTTCAGTCCTGGGTCCTTTACTTTTCCTTATCTATTAAATGATATTGAAAGAATTGTTGCAAATTGTGACGTTTTTCTGTTTGCAGATGATATTTTCCCCTTTGCTTGTGATCATGAATATGATAAACTTGTGCTCATGTTGCAACATGACTTTGACTTCATAAACTCCTGGTTCATTACAAATGAAGTCTTCATCAACGAACAAAAAACAGTCTGTAGCCTATTACTATCAAATCCCCGCATACGCCGAAGTTTTCTGTCAAAACATTTTTCTTGACTGTAAATTCTGCACGTCAAGAAACTGTGTGATACTGCCTGCTTTAAAATTAAAAACGTAAGTGAAGTAACCTATTTAGGATTCCAAATCGACTCACAATGGACCTACAAAAGGCAGATCGATAAAATTGCACAAAATTTACGAAGACGTATGCCTAGTCGCTATCGCATCGGACACCACCTTAACATAAAATGCAAAAAAAATGATTTATTATCTTGGGTTGAAAGCTTGATTAGATACGGTATTGAAATATATGGATTTGCTGCTAACTGCCACATAAATAGACTGCGAAAACTGCAAAACCGAATCACAAAAATTCTTTTTATCGAATATGGGAATTTAAAATCTAAACAAATATACAGGAAAACAAAAAATGCTCAAAATTAAACAACTTAGAGATTTCGTTGTAATTCTGAAAAACTATTTTAACTGCGACCACAAATTAGGCTCAACTATTAAGAATAATTATTTCAGGAAAACCCCATATCGATATGAAGTGCCTTTTGCCAAGAATCAATATGGCAAACGAACAAACAAATATAAAATTCCTACTATATTTAATGAAATCCCTATTGAACTACTCCAAATTGATGGGATAAATGAGACTAAACATAAACTATTCGACTACTTCTTGCTTAATCAAAAAACTGATTAAGGAATGCCCAGATAAACCTTCGGTCTGATTTTTTTTTAAATATAGTGCGTATATACATACATATATATAAATGTAGAATATGCATTTAGTGATTATTATTACTATTATTATTATATTTTTAAATTTAAGCTGTTACATTGTGTTTATTTTTGTTTATGATGCCTATCATGGATTTATGTTCAAAATAGTACTTGTCAACTAATAATGTGTTCCATATTACCTCCATATTATTCATATCATGTACCATTCTATTGTACCTGACTTATACAGCACACACAAGTTCACCATGAACTTCTAGTGGTCGTAATAATAAACTACTTACTACTAAAAAAAAAATACAAGCTATATTTAAGTCAAGTTGAACTCATTTAAGTCAAGCCGAACTCATTTAAGTCAAGCCGAACTCATTTAAGACAAGATGAACGCAGGACTTCTGTGCAATCAATCACTCTTTATAACCATGTAACACGCTGCGGAGAGAAAGTTCCAGGTCAAAACGTGCCTTTCGTACAGCGTCGCTTCGTCAACACGTCTAAATTTAAACGGCAATAATTATAGTTGTGGATCTCGGCATTAATTGTTTTATTTAACCCTAATAATTATATGCTTCAAACTTTTTTCCTATTTATTTTAACGATAGAGTCAAACACACATTTTTCTTCCAAAGTTATACTTTTGGCAGGAAGGGGTTGACGTCACTGGGTGTAAAGTAGAGGTTACGCGAGTTCGCATGGCTGTGAATTGGAAGATTGTGCACAGAGGGACCGGTACGTATCCCGTATCAAGTTGACTTCGGCCCAAGAATAAGCCGCAAATTACAATCACCGAATTTTGCAAAATTGGGACGGTATGTTCTCTTCTGTGTTTGTGTTGCGGAAGGCGTATACCCCATTTATGTATTTTTGCGCACAACTGGCTAACAAGCGCTGTTTCATTCGTTTCGCTCACTCAGTCAGCGCCTCCCCTGATTCGTACTCCATGCACTTATTTACAACGGAAAGAAAGAAATATGCTCATAATTGCATTTGTATCCAAGGTAAACAATTTAGGTTAGGATTGATGGAAAGAATATATCCCTACCTTTAAGAAAATTCCAAGCATGTCTATTTTGGGCTTTGAGAGGGCTCGCAGGAAACTTTGAATTCGAAAATCAACATACCGTTTCGCTGCTGTGCCCATTACCTCTTCACCTTTAAAGACACGTAACTCCCTCCGGTATATTTTAACAGTTTCACTCGATACATTACCGGAAATAGTTTTATATAAACTGATTTACCTTTCATTTGCTGGTCTAAGGGTACGATGCAGATGTCAGTAGTGGCGCGTGAATGTTATCAGGCTTGTTTTAAACGGCTCGGTCCGAGCGGTATATAACTCCCGCCACATCGCTGGCAAGCCGCGGCCCTGGAGGAAGGATTATTAATCCTTCGCTCAAGTTTGCGACTTGGTCGTACGATGTGTCACGTTGCAGCGGCCCCGAAATGAGTATGACTAGTGTCGTAGAGCAATGCGCGCTGCGGTCGTTTGAACTATATTTTAGCGTAGGTGACGCAGAGTAAAGCGGCCAGAACGGAGGGATTTATGTGCCTTTAAATGGACGTAGGACGGTCCCTATCTAAGTTGAATAATTTCGGTGAGGATTGATGCAAAGAATGAATTCCCATTTTTCAGAAAATACTACGCATGTCCATTTCGGAGTATTAGAGGGCTCGCAAGAGCACTTTGAATTCGAAAATCACCAAACACTTTCGCTGCTAGACGTCATCATAGCTCTTCATTTAAGTGGGCGTAGGACGGTCCCCGTGTAGGGTAAACAATTTTGGTTAGGATTGATGGAAAGAAAAAACCCCAACCTTTCATAAAATCCTAAGCATGTCCATTTCGGGCTATTAGTTGGTTCGTAAGAGCACTTTGAACACGAAAATCACTATACAGCGGGTTTTCTACACGTCAATGACCAGATAAAATTAAACTGACCTATTCCTATTTAGCATATCTCAAAATCCCTGCGTCCTAATAAAAAGTGCTGTAGGCCTGAAGTTCCTGTTCTTTAATTTTTGACTCTCGTATTTTTTCCGTAGAATGAATAGTTTTCGAGATAAATGAAAAAATCGGAATGATACGGCCACCAATATCTAAGGTGGTGGCCATAATTTAAGAGGGATTCGGGGGAATTTTGAGTGTGTTTTCTGCACACAACTTTCATTTGAGACTAAAAAACGCGTCTATAGTATTTACTTCCGGGTTTGGCCAAAATTTTGCGTTTTTCTTCCCGTCTACAAGCCACCATTACGTACTTACGTTTCATTCAAGTGACGAAAACCGGATTCGAACCGGCAAACCAGTCCAGTCGCATAACTTGGTCAGCGTGGGTCCTGATGCAAAAAATTATTGCGGGGCCCCTCCTCCCTCGCTTCGCCCCACATAAAACAATACGTATATATATATATTTACTAGCAGTAACCCGTCTAAGGATGACATATGCTTGGTAAATGGTATCAACTTGCCTGTCTCCTTTCCCGCCCCCCCCCCCCCCCTCCCCTTCACCCCGTCTCTTTAATGTCAAGACCTACTAATTTTAAGTTTTGGAAAACGATCGTTCTGCAGTTGACACCCACATGGGAACAAGTAAGAAAAATTGAGCGAGCCATGCACATGTCAGAATTGCTGTTTTCCCATCATGCAGACAGGCGGAGAAATACAGGAAAGGCAACCCATGGATACAAGTAATAATAACTGTGATGTATAGCAACAATAAAGCTGCAAAACCAATTATTTATCTCGAAGATAAAGTAAACTGCAGTTTTCTTATCTTCATTGACTTTCGTGTCTACTGCAATCCCCGGATGCTGCGACGGGTGTTTCTAGATTATTTATTTCGATTATTTTTCTCTTCCTCTTCCCTTGTCTCTCTCTCGTTCTTGCTCTGTTTCATTTTTTGTCCATTTGTGTGAGCCCCCCCCCCTCTACTGTCCTACAGCGTGGGTCCGCCCCTGCAGCCGCAACCCCACACGATACGCCACTGAATCAGTCCCTCAACAGCTCACTTCCATACTGCCTCTATCCAATACGGCCACTTGTCTACTAGCATAACGGATACAGTGAGTTATCTTTATGCCAGTGGACAAGTGGTCATGTCGGTAAAGGCGGTATGACAGAGATCTGGTGATATGGACTGGTTAGCCAGGTCGAATCCGGGTCAAGTCGCTGGAATGAAACGTAAGTGCAGTAGTCGCTTACTGAACTACGTGGGGCAAGGTGTAGCATCATGGTCAGCACGACCATTTAATGTGCGAAGAGTCCTGGGTTCGATCCTGACCTCAGCCCCTCCCCCTTTGCAGCATTTTCGGGAAGAGAGGGACCCTATGATGCCTCGTGCTCGTGTCGACTGTGGCATGCGATAGATCCTAGAAACTTCAGATTAGCAAAATTGTCCCTCTCGCCTCCCGGCGCCATGGCTTCGACAGTGTCAAACCTATAGCGACCTACAGCTACTGAACTACAGTTACTACAGTTACTGAACTACGTTATTCTACATTTTGTTCTACATTATGTTTGCAGGAAACTGACTGTGTGACGGCACGTTTCCTTGCACAATGAATGCAAACACATGTAGATATCACACTTCTAGACTCTACACAGTATGTGTCAGAGTCTACGAGTGTGATATTTACGTGTTTTTCTGCACTCGTAGTGGAAGAAAACGTGGCGTCATACAGTCAGTTTCCTGCAAACATAATGAAACAAACTATAATGTGTGATTTTCGCTGATGGGCCAGTCTTAAAATTGAGTAAACGGGATTTATTTATTTATTTTTTTACTTGACGCCAGTGGCGCACCCACGAATTTTGTTGGGCGGAGAAGGGGAGTGGAGGGGAGGAAGGAAATAGAAAGCGAAAAAAAAATTGAAATTTAAAATGGCGTCCAAGAACTCAGCTAAGAGGAGAGTGGCTGCTTTAAATTGTCCAGGAACGCTGTAAAAATCAACGCATTTTCAGCAAATTTTGTGCATTTAAAATGTTAAAAAAGGCCAAATCTGTAACTTTTTTTTCAACTGAAACGAATGCCGCATTTGTATAGGACTTTTACTGGATTTTTACTCTTAATTTAAAACCCTAAAATTAAGAGCAAAAAGTCTAGTAAAATTATGTAAAATGCATTCGTATCTCAGCTGAACCATAAATAGAAAATTAGGCTTTTAAACATTTAAAATGCACAAAATTTAAGAGTGGCGTTCAAAAAATCTTGCTGAAATTCCCTGATTTTTCCAGGTTTTTCAGACCAATACTGACATTTTTACCTGATTTTTTTGGTCGAAGGAAAGTGCAGCACAGAATTAAAAAAAAATATTTTTCACATTTGCCTCCAATCGCAATAACTATATCTTACTGCTTTTCTAAATCCAAAATTGCACTGCACTAACTTGTACTGGACAAAAGCAGGAAACGGCCACAATCTGAACAAACTAGAAACGCACTTAGGCCCACATTGCTTACGCCTAAGGAGTTTTCACTTTATCAGAAATGAAACAAAAAGTACATGAATTGAAATAAAGTGAAAGTTTTAGAAGTAAAAAATTAAATCCGAATTTGTAGGTGAAATTGGTGAAAGAGACTTTCCGGAAACTGTTCAAATTCCCTGATTTTTTCCTGAGTTTCCAGACTTGATAAATTCCCTGATTTTTTCCTGAGTTTCCAGACTTGATAAATTCCCTGATTTTTTCCTGATTTTCCAGACTTGATAAATTCCCTGATTTTTTCCTGAGTTTCCAGACTTGATAAATTCCCTGAATTTTCCCGGTTTTCCTGGTAGAACGCCACTCTGAATTTGCTGAAAATGGGTTATTTTACAGCGTTCTTGGAAAACTTAAAAGAAGCCATCCTCCTCCTTACGCCCTCTTAGCCGAGTTCTTGGACCCCGTTTTGAATTGCAACTTTTTTTCCTTCCCTTCCCCCCCCCCCCCAACAAACGTCCTGGGGGCGGCACTGGGGGGCAAGCAAAAAATAAATCCTGTTTGCTCAATTTTAAGGGCCCGTCAGCGAAAAATCACACACTAGAATAACGTTGTTCAGTAAGCTGTAGGTTGTTGTGTGGCATTGACGTCAACCCAGCCAAAGCCATGGCGAGAGGGACAATTTTTCTAATCGGGAGTTTCTAGGATCTATCGCATGGCACAGTCGACATGAGCACGAGGCATCAAAGGCCCCCTTTTCTTCCCGAAAATGCCAGGGGTGGCTTTGTCCGCCCCCCCCCCCCCCTTCCCCGGGTGCGCACTCGACACTACACATTTATTTTCGGAAAATGAAACGGGTCTTGATCTTAGGACCCGTTTACGCAACGACTCTCCTTTGCATTCTCGC
>JAHWFP010101094.1:0-20127 GCA_023313725.1 Lithobius niger | reverse complement strand
ACATCGTTTGAGTAAATACTTGCAGTCTTATAATCCGTGCCAATAAGCCAATAATATAAAGAATTCCTCATGACGAAACAATTTTTCCAAACGCTTCTGAACTCACGTTATTTTATGTTTTCGTTGCGAGGCGGCAGACATAAAACCGCCGTCATGTTGGAATTTGAGGTGATTTCTAGCTTCTAGCTAGAATGCAAAAGCGAGTGGTTGCGTAAACGTGCCCTAATAGTAAGTGGGTCCACCCTATCAAAGCTACGTATAATCCAAACTCCCTGGAGAAAATCATGTCATAATAGCACAAATTTAATAACCGATCAGCAACACAGAGATATTGTCGAGATCAGTTCTTCGGAACTGGGATGTGATCTCAGTCCTTCAGGCCTGGAATAACGGTATCAAGCCTGCTGCATTGTTACAAGCATTGTTTTACAGTACTGAGATCGTAAAAAATGGGTGGCAATGCAGATAAAACGACCCAGTAAATCCGCCAAAATGTTTTTATTTGTAAATGTGGTAGCTTTTACTGTAGGTTTAACCTATAGGCCTGCCATGTTAAAGTCGAAAGTTAGATGCTTAATTTCTTACGTCATCTTTCAATATTTTCCACTCAGATTTGACATATAAGTTTTGTTTGACTTGGTGAACATGTATCTTTATCAATTTCCGATTTGTCACGTCGGAGATCTGGACCCTCGACTGGAATCGTGAGTTATATTTTCGGCTAATGTGGTGGATTTATTTGGACACGTTAATACAATGGTCGACGAAACCATTTGTCCTAGTAACTGGTTCTTAGCTCATTTGAGAGAGACACTGCTACAGATGTGCCTTTTTATGGAAATAGAAATTTCACTGGGTCGTGTCGTGGGTTGTTTTACATTTTTTTTAAAATTGTTATGATGCAACAATGTCAATCAGGAAACACCAGCTGCAGGGCGTATTTATTTGATTTGATTTGATTTAAGCGAGAAATCGGCCTGAGGCCACGCATCCCGCATCAGAAATACAGCATGGCACACACACACACCTCAAACCCAAAACTACCAGGTAATCACCGGGTACAAAACAGCCTACACGCATCGAGGAGAGAAGAGGAGATACATGGAAAGGTTGGAGACGATTATACACTGAGCCCCATAGCTCTAACAAATCGCGCGACAGATCGTAGACTTAAGATTAAACAATGCTATCAATGCTGGTGAGCTAACAATTCACACGTACTTTTTAGGATACGTGAAGAGAAAGCATAATCCTTATTATGAATCAACACGTTATAGCTCTGATCCCGAAAAGCGCCCGTATCCCGTGTAACCAACAATCAAACCGGAAGAAAAAAATTTATCCAATACGGGCCGCAGCCCAAAGCCATGCGCCCGGTTACGGCCACTAAACTTAGACTACTTAGTACCATTTAATGTCTACTTACACAGAATCGATACAGCTCAGGCATTTCCGACTCAGAACAACATTACCATGCCTAATGCCACTAATTTTTTCCACTATACCGCGCTGACCATGTAGATAGAACTATTTTATCCCTCCACTGTGTACGCTGTATCTGCTTCACGCCTTGATCGATGTCTCTACTCAACATAAAGTGTTACTTCGTCACCTACTCCATGTCCATCTTCGTTACCATCAGATATCGCCAACGTTCCAGCTTCTTCATTTACATTTCCACTATACGTCACATTGCACACCTTATTATTAAACACGTAAGATGAGTGTAGACATTACCGCTCAACAGCACAAATGTACTTTGTCGCACGGCACACCGTACACTGTGCCACAGCACGGACATTGGCGGATTTAGGCACGTGCAATAAGTGCAGTTGCACCTACGTTAAGAACCAGAGTGCCTCGAGGGGGCCTGATATTTCACACAGATCGTGCCCTAATATTAGGGCATGCACCTGCTGATAGTGAACTACGACATAAGACGTGAGCGAAGCAATGAACGCTATACGTTTTAATTAGACTGGCTTAACAGAAGCTTCGGGTTTCATTTAACTCCGTTTCTACCTCAGCCGGCTCGCATAATTTTTTTTTCGTTAGCATTTCAGCAAAACTCGCTACATGGCTCTTCCAGCAGCCCAGTTGCGTATAGAAAAAATCGGTTTAATCCGACTTAATTCACCTAACCTAGTCTAACCTGACCTAACCTAACTACAACAACAGATCAGCAATGATCAGCAATGCTGCGCAAGCTTCACGACACAAACTATACCGGGAGCAAGTCAAGAGTGCATGTTCTACTGAGTCTTCCACTCTCCACGTGGAAGAGATGGCAGTATGTGTTTCTCTGTCTGTGCACAGACAAGAGAGAGTGGCCAGTTTGCAGGCCTGGCCATCAGTTGGGTAATCATTTAGCACAGAGGTGTAGCCACACTTAGGATGCGCAGAGTAAAGGCGCCGCCCGGTCAGTGATTGGTGCTATTCAACATTTCGAGTGCCAGACCGTGCAACGCTACACGCTTGGTATCTACTGATAGCATCACGGATAGGTTCACCATGAATTGCCTCCTTTGCCAGAGTGTCAGCCTGTTCATTCGCATGACCACCACTGTGCCTTTTCACCCATGCAAGCGTGACCAAAGCCGAGTGCAGCAGACACCACAGTTTTCAAAGAACTGTAAGTATTAATGGGCCACAGACAGAGAATGATGCTGCAGAGCTACGCAAATTGCTGATGCATGCTCTGGAGTCTGTTAGAATCACGAATCACGGCAATGACATGTCCTGGGCTACATCAATGGTAACCGAAATTGCCGTCATTTCACACACGGTGCATATGACGCATATGACGCTGCAAAGTGAACTTGGGCGATGGAATGACTATTCCTACTCCTCCTTCATTCGTACTAATTGCAAAGGACGCATCACAATAGATTCGAAAAACTCAAATTTAGATTAGGGGGGCGGTTTCCAGAATTATTTCCTCTTTCAGCTGGAGGAAATATTTTATTGAAAAGCAACGAATTACCGATTTCTCACTCTACCTTGATATGCAGTCAAGGTCAGCTTAAGGAAACCGAAATACGAAGGGAGAGTTGAAGGGATTAAGCTAGATTAAACCATGCTTTCTCAGATAAGGTCACCCCACCTTTAGCCATAAGTTAGCGGACAGTCGGCTAATATGCTAAATAATAGTCGGATTGTAGTCCATTTCTCAAATTGTACACAAAAATCTGTAGAGAAAATTTGCAAGAAAGGCTAACTTTGGCGGTGTAATTTCTGTGACCCACACATGATTAAATTTTGCCGACTTTTGCCAACTTGGCAAAAGTTGGGGGGCAGCTCCCTTGCTCCCCCCCCCCCACTGTAGCCCTGCACTTAACAACCCCCCAATCATAATGGTGGGCATTGAAGTGGACCACTAATAGACACGGGCCAGCAAATTGCTGCAGCCTCCGACCCTGTCACGATAAACCCCTTGCAGCATGCAGAAATACCACATGCACCCATTTGCTGAACATGCAAATCCTAACGCTACATGCATCTACATCCGGTTGTGGAGTGATTGCACTTGCCAAATATGGCACTTTTCATTTAATAAAAACTTTAATATTAGAATTTGGATTGGCCGAAATACAATCAACACCACTATTATTATATTGTACTGCACTAGCTTCTTGTCCTCCAAGAATATCCGCAAACTGTAGGAGATGCTCGACTTCACCAGCCTTTTTACCTAAGCTACGAGCATTCCACAAACAGATTGCAAACAATGCAGAAGACATGAAGCAGCTATTCGTAAATATTCCCCACATCATTCCCGTTGCTAGTCTGCGTATCCATAATAATCACCATACTATTACCAGGCTCAGTTGGAATCACAGCAGAACAACACCTGCCACTGGTAACTTGTCATTGTGCAAATCCTGGGCACCTGATGTGTTTAACAGAGCACTACTGTTGCCGTCACTTGTTTCTTCACATAACCTCTGCCATTCCTGGGACACCTCTGTAGCACGCCCGTGAGAAGAGCCTAACACGCCCTGAGTATTGCTGTCAACATTAGCGGAAAGAGAAACATATGAATCATTATGTTGGCAATGTCTTGTTGATCTTCTTCCGTTTGGCTGGTGGTGTCACACTTTGGTTTGCTGCCGACTCATTATGATGACTTCTCCCACTCTCTACAACTCTTTCGCTTGCCATAGCTGCTGCTTGCTGTTTACTGCTACTTCTCTGCTTATTATGAATTATTCTTTTTCATTCTCTTCCTTGTCTTCTTGCTCAACTTCAGTGTGGCGTACACGCTGCTCAGACGTTTTAGCTCCTTGTAAGTGGAGAGTTTCCTCTGCAGCCGCCGCAGTTCGCACATATGGCGGAGGTTCCGCGGGTCCTTGAAGCAGCCACAGGCTGCGCAGGCCACGCTTGTGCACGTGTGGTGGAAGTGACCTCGCAACCCGTAGTGCAGACACCTGGGCGGGCATTCTACAACGGAAACTAATAATCAGCATATCTGGTATGTTATCAAAGTAGTGTTATGGCCCGGGGTGTCTAGTTTTTTACCACATTAGTATTGGGAGTGATGGTCATTCAGGGGCACATTTTAATCCTGGGGGGGGTAGGCGCGTGCATCTACGAGTTTCTTGGTGGTGTGGCACCCCGTCTTTAAGCCCAGGACTCATTCCGGGCAGTTGTGCGTTGCGAGTGTGGGCAATTGACAATTTTCCTGCGCGGCCAGTGGATAGCGAGGAAAGAGCAACGTGTGCTTTTCCCTCCTCCTTGGCTAGTGGGTTTCTGGTTTCCCTTTTGGCAGCGCTGGTCGGGGAAAGAGGAAAGCTGAGCCGTCGGCCAGCTATAGCGATTGGGGCAAAATAAAAGCGTAGAGACACAGCTGTAAGTTAACAAGGACCGGGATGGACCAGGATGGAACGCGAGATAAAGGCATCTGAGACACTGAAAACAATTCAAGTCGTTAATTGGGCAGAACACACACACGCACACACGCACGCATAAGGGTAACTGGTACATCTCGCGTTCCATCCTATACGTGACAGATGATGTCTCACACGCGCGGTTTTGAAAAAGGAGATAACGGGGTTCGATACCCTCGTCACGTACAAGGATGGGTCGAAGATGTACCAGTTACGTTGTTGATGTTCATAGGGGGAGCATCTCAGCTTGCTTTTCCACAGATGGTTAAGGTCTTTAACAGTCAGACATGACCCGTAGAGCTAATTAAGAATGGTGTTAGTTGTCAGAGAGGGGTGACACTAAGAACGTAAGCAACTCGTCTACGTGTGGTTTGTATCACAACGTAATCGTTTTTGTACAGTAACAATGAATAAAAAAAAAAAAAAGGAATAGGAGGAGACGTAAGGACGTCACAGCTACGATGCTATAGGTTGAAATCATGTCACATGTTAGGCAACAGCCAACCAGTCGCGGTACATACGTGTGGACCAATGAACGAATATAGAATATTGTAAGGGGTACGACAGCAAAGGTGTAGGATTTGCCAGCGGGTGAAAAAAAGATGCTCTCAGTTGAAACAACGTAAAATAGGATCAGCATAAAAGGCAAAGAATGGGCCAAAAAGCCACAATTCGTCGGGTCTTCCTCCTTTAACTTTGGCTCGAGTTATAGGAGGGAAAAAACAGCCAAGTGAAGTGTGTTGTGCGGCCAAAAGGAAACCCAAGCAGCGTTCAACGGAAGAAAAGGTAAGCCTATTTCTATATTTATTAGTATTGTGCGGTAGGATAGGGCAAAAATTAAATGGGGAAGGTTCCCGTTTTTCTTTTTTTCTGTAGGAAAGTAAAAATGTCAACGATAAAATCAGTAAATACATTGGGTTAAACTACCGACAGTTTTCAGGCTTGATCGGTTATGTAGCTGACATTTCTAGTGTATTAGATAGAAAAATGAAGGAGCTTGTACCCTCCCCACACCAGTGGCAGAGACTTGGTTTCAGTAGTAACGTTAGATTTTCTTTTTTCCTTTCCAGTCATGAATAACTATGGTTCCTATTGCGATTCGTTTCCTCTTTCTGGCCTTAACTACCTACGGATATTTCCGGATGTCAACACGGTTAAAATTAGTATAGGGAAAAATGAAGATGAAGCCCCCATTTTAGAACCTGCACAATGGCTCGGCCTGATGGGTCGATTATACTGGAGACAAGCGAATGCTCCCTTGGACGTTAAAATAGGGAATGTGTCGATTCGCCTAGTAGCAGAAAATGTGCTCGTTTTGACAGAAGGAGTTAAATCAGTTGCTTTAACAGAATATGACATTATCAATATGAAATATTTGCTGCCTCACATCTCTCAGGCAGTAGCCTGTTGGACTCAACGAATAACGGACCTAATAACCGTTCCAGCGCAACCTACAGTTGTGCAGTCTACAGTTGTGCAGCCTACAACGTTGCCAACTACGTCCGAAAAAAGGAAGAGTGACGAGGGAGAGGGGGAACCCGAAAAAAAACGCAAAAACCGCACCCCGAAGAAACCTACTAGTAAGAAGACCGTTAAAGACATTAACAAACCTCCTCCCCCCTCTCCCCCTTCAAGCCAGGCCAAGGAGGAAGCCGAAGTGATTGAGCTGGAAGATGCTCCGGCCGCGTGCTCCAAATGCACCCAAGAAATAACCCACGTAAAGTGTGACGACGGTGTAGAGGATAAACGTCTCCCTTGTCGTGGATGTAAGGCCAATTCGGCGAGTCAACGCCATCATGAGTGTGTAATGGAGCCAAGTTTCTATCGAAGCACTTTATTCTAAAGTTTCCTCTTTTTCTTTTCCCAACAGTGTATTCGAACCAGCAAGGTGGGGGGAATGGGGAGGGCAAAAATAACAAACCATCGTGTTCCGAGCAGCGTCATTTGCACGATTGCGAGACTCCAGGGGACAATGAAACGTTTAAAAACGATAGATTCAGCATTGTTAAATGTAGGGGTAAATATGTGAAAAAGTTCAGCACTAACACTTCTGTCTATACCGTAAATATCCAACCAATAGACCGCGAGTATTTGAATAGAAATCGTTTAGACCCCATCAGTTATATAGATCAGCTTTTAACTGACATTTTTGAACGAGTAATGGAAGGGTTTAAGCCCCAGGACTATGTCGGCATCTGTATTTCAGGGTCCGGATTCGATAATAATCTGTTCCTTCCTTTGCACGCCAGGGAAACATTCGCCGTCGCGAATATTTTGAGTCTTTTTTTGAAATTGAATCAAAGTGGCCGCGAAATTGACGTTTTCAGTAAGTTGGAAATCAAAGTGACGCACATCGAAGTGCCCAGAGGCGGGTCATTTCCTAAAGAAAGAGCGTCGCGCACTGACGTCATTGCATGACTAGCTAGTGGGCGACGCAGGTCGGTAGTGTTTCCAAAAAATGGTTTAGATAAGTTGTGTTTAGCTAGAGCACTAGTGACTTGCAAGGCATACGCCGACGGTGACACACCGTTGTACAGAAGGATTCGTAAATCAGCTCTTGTGCAGAAAAAGCTTGCTTTACAACTCCACGCAAATGCCAATGTGTGTGTTCGTTCCGACGGTTGCTCGGTAATTGATCTCAAGGAATTCCAGGATTTCTTAACCGAGTACCAAATCGTGTTATTTCAGAAAAACGGAACAAAGTGTCAGGTTACCTTCGAAGGACCTCCGAGTTCTAAACGCATCTATTTGTTTTTACATCAAAATCATTTTGTAGGCATTTTGAAACCTAGATTTATATTTTCGGCTAAATTCTTTTGTCATTCATGTCTGAAGCCCTATTCTAGAGCAAAATCACACATGTGCCAGAGGTACAAATGCACCTCGTGTCATTCCCCCAAACATATTTGTTTTCTGAAAAGATGGCTGCCCTGCTCAGCCTGTAATCGTTTGTTCAGGAACACGGAGTGTCTGGCTCGTCACCATACTAAACAGCCCCGATTCAAGAACGCTACAGTCTGCAAATCCTTGTTTAAATGCAAGATTTGCTTTCTAACCTGCGAGGGGCACTCACGCACGGACCATCACTGCGGCCAGCGTTTCTGTAAAATATGTAAGAAGTGGGGCCGTGTCGATCATAGGTGTTGCATTCAAGTTTTACCTCCGCCGAAAAAGAGGGACTGCGTGCGCATCGCCGTTTATGATTTCGAAACAACGCAGGTCAACAGAGTGACAGATAACTCGGAAAAGGAATATTTTATGCACAGCGTCAATTTAGCGGTCATTGATATTGCGTGCACGTATTGTTTTGATAAAGACACATGCGACCAATGTGGGGATAAACATAAAGTGTTTATGAACGGTGAACAGACACTGGACGATTTTTGTCAATGGTTATTCGCGACACATGTCAAGGATGCGAACCTCGTTTTGATAAGTCACAATAACAGCGGATACGATGGCCCCTTTTTAATTCGTTGGGCATTAGATCATGGGGTGATGCCGACTGCTGTTATATATTCAGGAAGCAAGATAATCACGGCAAAAATCGAAGGCATAAAGTTGGTGGATTCATTCAAGTTTTTGTCAATGTCATTATCAAAACTGCCAGTCAGTCTTGGGCTTAACGAAAATATTGTCAGTAAAGGCTATTTTCCACACAGGTTCAACAAACCAGAAAATTACGAATACAAGGGCAAAATTCCTGATCTCGAGACGTATGACCCGAACAGTATGTCTATCGATGCTCGTGCCAAACTTTTAGAGTGGCATGCCGAACAACGGGCCAAAAATGTAACGTTTGACTTTAAGCACGAACTGCTAAAATATTGTTGCAATGATGTGACTGTACTCATGACATGCATTTTGAAATTTAGACAACTCGTGCAAGAGATATGTCCTGGACTCGAACCTTTCCATGACTGTTTGTCTATAAGCAACCTCGCCATGACTATTTTTAGAGTTCTTCATTTAAAACCAAATACTATTGCAGCTATTCCATCGGACGGCTACTTCCCAGACCGTAAATATTCGAGGGAGAGTTTGGTTTGGTTGGACTATGAGGCGGCAAAAAGAGGCATTTTTATCCAGCACGCTGGTAACTTGGGCGAAAAAAAATTGGTAGGCAACAAATATGCCGTTGACGGTTACTGCGAATCCAACAACACCGTATTTGAGCTACAAGGATGTCACGTACATGGCTGTGAAAAATGTGTGTTAAACCGGCAACAAAGACTGCCTTTCAGTCAATTAACGGCTCAAGATGCTTATGACAAAACAGTAATTAGACGTAGGGCGCTCGAGGAAATAGAGGGAGTTAAATATATCGAAATATGGTCTTGTCAATTCCGCGAACAGCTGAAATGTGACGAAAAATTGCGAGCTTTCGAAAAAGCTTACAAAAAGGTCCCTCCCATGCTGAGACCCCGTGATGCGTATTTAGGAGGCCGTGTCGAAACGTATAAACATCTCCACGAGGCCCAAGAGGACGAAAAAATATACGCGGGTGATATTACCAGTTTATATCCTTCGGTCATGTGGGAGGAACGTTTCCCAGTTGGCCATCCAACAATAATAACTGGATTTGAAGGTAGTACAGATATTTCGAAATATTTTGGATTGATACAAGCTAGGGTACTGGCCCCAAGATCCCTCTACATCCCTTGTCTTCCTTATAAGCACGAAAGTAAACTGTTTTTCACTCTGTGTCGTACATGTATTGACGAGCAGCCATTAGATGGTCAATGCTTGCACTCTGACGAGCAGCGTTCGTTCGAAGGCACGTTCGTATCCCCGGAACTCCAGCAAGCGGTCAAAGATGGGTACGAAATATTAGAATTGTTGTGCGTGTACCATTTTCCACAAACTGCAAAATATGACCCCGAAAGTGGGGAGGAGGGGGGAGGGGGACTCTTTACGAACTACGTGAAAACGTTTTATGCTATGAAACTCGAATGTTCAGGTTTTCCGGAGGGTTGCACGACCGACGAACAGAAACAGGCCTATGTACAACGTGTTAGGGATACTCAACACATTGATTTAAATCCTCAAAATATCAGGGCCAATCCGGGGGGGCGCAGTATCTCTAAGATTTTCTTGAATTCAATTTCGGGCAAATTTTCGCAGCGTGAAGACTTACTGTCCACAAAATTTATCAACAATGCGGCAGAGTATTTTTCGTTCGTGTTAGATGTCAACAATACAATCTCCGAGATACAGTTTGAAAACGACGACGTAGCCATCGTTCATTACCGCAACAATATGAATTTAAGCGAAGGTAATGCTAATGTATCCGTGGCAATAAGTAGCTTCATTACGTGCTATGGTCGCCTACGATTGTTGCATCTGCTACGTCAACACGAACCTGGCAGTATTTTTTACGCTGACACGGACTCCAAATTCTATAAGACATCCTGCCACCAGCCACCTCCTGACAACGACCCGAAGCTAGGCAGTCTCACGAACGATTTGTCAGCTTATGGCAATCGAGCGGAAATAATACACTTCGTTTCCAACGGAGCCAAAAACTATTGTTTCGTAGTGAAAAGCGACAGAGGCATCAAGCAAGTTGTTAAGGTCCGTGGCATCACTTTAAATTTTAGAAACAGTCAAATCTTAGACTTTGAGTGTTTATCGGCAATGGTTAAAAACCCTGACGCCCACGAAACGGTTAGCCTACAATCGTTGAACCTCGTAAAATAATCAGGAAAAACAATCATTTGTTTACTACGAGCCAAAACAAAATTTACAGAACTGTAGCCAACAAACGCTGGATGAATAGAAGCACGTACGTAACCTTCCCTTGGGGCTATTAATGTCAAGCGGTAAACGTGCACACACAATGCGGCACCACAACCAGTCTTCTTACGACATAATTCTGGAGCCAGGAAGCTTGTTCCTCTCATCAACCCCCTTTTTTTTTTACAAGCACGCTGTTCCTCAGCTTTTAACTTTTACCAAAATGATTGTTTAAGAGTATCCCCCCCCCCCTCCCCTTTCTCGTTGCAGTATGACGCGTTGCGAATGTATAAGGGAGGGGAAAAAAGAGGCGTCGTGGCACCAGCCTGCGCGAGAAGTCAAGTTATTCACGGCAGGCGATGCGCGTCACATTTACGCAGCATTTATGAAAGAAACTATTTGGCGGTCGACTGCATGTCAAACTTGAACTGTACGGTGCTGGGGAAAAGCGAAAAAATAATTCCGTTGACCAAACTATTGAATGATTTAAACGAAGTCAGCATTTTCACTCTCGGGGTTGCTGCGTGGCATTACAAAGTGAACGACGCGGCGTATAGAAATCCTATAGAAAGTGCGGGGTTGGTTTTATGAGCTCCCATCTTATGCGTTTACAGTCGACCAACAACTTCCTTTGAAATAGTAGAATTTAGCGCCGGTTCGATAAAAATGTTTGCGACCAAGTTTTGGTCACTTATGATTTACCTCCTACCATCCACGTAATATTTTTCGAGTAGAGGCCGGGTCCCCTCACGCCGCAGGCGTGAGGGGGCCCGACTCACCGCCCGCCCGCCGCCCGCCGCGAGAGAGAGAGAGAGAGAGAGAGAGGAGGGGAGGGGGAGGGGGAGGGGGAGAGGGAGGAGGAAATAAAATAAAGATGGAAAGTAGCCGGTGGTCATTCGCGTAGTGACATTTGCCTGTAATGGACCAACGTTCAATTTCTAGGACTTCGTCATTCATTGCCGACCCTAAATACGAGATTTGTAAAAGTATAATCTTGCTGTTGATTTTATTTTTAAATTGTTTGGCGTGGTGGCTGCCTCACCAGTTTAATATTCCTCGACTCAACAGCAGCAATAACGAGTCGGGATGGGTGCTCAATTAATAGCCGATTTTGCCCAGTTTCACGCGCCTTTTAACTGCATAGTTGCTGGCCCAACTGGTGGTGGAAAAACTTCTTGGGTCTTGAAATTTATCGATCATTTGGACTCTATGACGGACGAGAAAATTGAAGAAATACATTGGCATTATTCTAGTTACCAGAACTGGATGGAAAAATACGAAGATAGAATTAAATTCCATCGCGGTTTGCCGACGGACATCGCTAGCTACGATCCTAACATTCACAAGGCCCTCATAATTGATGATTTAATGTCAGCCGTGGCTACATCTAGCTGCGATATTGCCGAACTGTTTACTAGACACGGCCACCACAATAAATTTTCAATTTTCTACTTGACGCAGAATTTATTCTGTCAAGGTAAAAATCAAAGGGACATTGCTTTAAACGCTCAATACGTAGTGCTGTTGAGAAACTTGAGAGATAAACGGCAAATAATGACTTTTGCGGCCCAGGCCTATCCGTCCAAAACTAAACAGTTCATGGCCGCTTACGACGACGCCATCACCAGCCAGAAAACGGGTTATTTATTGGTCGACATGCACTCGAAATCCAACGACGCGACTCGGTTGCGAACCCATATATTTCCCGGAGAAACCACTTTAGTTTATTCGACGTGAAGATCCCGATGAAGAACGTTCGAAAACATAGACCGCTCCTAGAAGCGTTGTGTAAACTCAGCAATCAACAACGCAAGAATTTATTACAACACGCCGACAAGTCCCAAGTGAACTGTATTTCCGAAATTGCCTTGAATTTATTGAATAACAAACTTAAAGTCTCACCATCCACTCGTTGTAAATTGAAGAAGTATAAGAAACAAATCCGACTTCTAGGGAACCGTCGAGCTTCGCTCAAATCCAGAAAAACTGTGCTGGTGCAAAAAGGAGGTTTAATACTGCCCTGGCTTATTCCTACAGCCTTGTCGGTTCTAGGGGGTATATTTGGCGCTAATAAATAATAATGAGTTCTCTACTGAATAGAATGTATTTAGTCCCCGAAGATACTTATAAGAAATATGCCCCAACAACAACAACAACAACTGTAGCAGCAGCCGACAGTCAACCCCACGGATTTCTGTACTTGCCGGAAGGAGGTCTATATACCAAAATAAAAGAAATTCAAGCTCGAATAGATACTATTTTAAATACCGATCATCTCCCTTTAGATTTTAAAGCAAAATATATCGGCCAGCTCGAGCAGCAGAGAGATCAATTTATCGATCAATTCAGATTGTCATCAGCCCCAACAACAACAACAACGACAACTGTCAGTTCGACTCCCGCTAAACATTCGCTTCTTCCTCCAGCTTCTCCCGGGCCGCCCACGCTCTCACTAGCCGGCACACCTCCGAAAGTAGAAGAAGTAAAAAGCAAAAAAAGAAGGAAGGAGGATATAGTGGAGAAAGAAAGAGTCGATCAACCTCCCGTTGCTAGGCGACGGGGCAATAGGCGGAGAAAGACAGAGGATTTCGATTGGGACTCTTTCCAGTAATTATAGAGAGAGGATGGACGCTTATTTAACTAAATTGTATTACGATAGTTTAGGCGAGGCCACCAGTTTTGCCCCGGCTAGAAAACTACACGCTCGCTCTAGGAAAGACGGTAAATCTTATACTTTAGCCGACATTAAAGACTGGCTTTTACGTCAAGATACGTACACCATACATAAACCTACGAGATATAAATTTAAACGCAACAAGATAATTGTAGGGGGTTTGGGGAGTTTCTTAGAATGTGACTTGTCCGATATGGTATCTTTAAGGACTTATAACAAACCGTATAGGTTCATTTTAACTTGTTTGGACGGACTTAGTCGGAAAGCTTGGGTGGAAGTGTTACGTACTAAAACTGGGCAAGAGATGGTCGAAGCCTTTAAGAAAATATTTAAACGTATGGACCATAAAGTAATGAATCTGAGCAGCGACAAAGGGACGGAATTTAAAGGGAAAGAGGTCCAGGATTATTTAAAGGAAGAAGGCATTAATTTTTTCACTACCGAAAATGAAGATATTAAAAATAGTAAAGTAGAAAGATTTCAAAGGGAACTTAAATCTAGATTGCATCGTTACTTTACGTCTAAAGGCACTTACGAATACGTGCCGGTCATTCAGAAAATTGTAGATTCGTACAACAACACCCGACATTCAATTACTGCCATGGCCCCTAACGAAGTCACGTTAAAGAACCACGAGCAATTGTGGCGCAAATTGTACAGTGACGATTTAAAACAGTTGGGGCAGGCTTTGACTAAACGTAAAAGAAAGGAAATAAAGATTCCTTTAAAGGTAGGAGATAAAGTTCGCATATCTATATCGAAAGGGAAATTTGATAAAGCTTACAGGGGTTTGTGGTCGCGGGAAATATTTTTCGTAACACACGTGTTAGTGCCTCGCGGTTCTTTGGGGCAAGTTACTGTCAGGCTTAAAGACTATAACGGAGAGGAAATCAAAGGCCGCTTCTATTTGTTCGAAGTAGGCAAAGTGTTTAAAAAGGACGGCGAGGACTATCATCGAATAGATAAAGTATTGAGAAGCAAAGGTGTCGGACGCAACAAAAAGTATCTCGTGTCTTTCGAAGGTTATAGTAAGAGTCATAATCGTTGGATCCCGGCTAAAGACTTGAAAAATTTATAAAATAATGGATGGTGATAACTTTTACGTCACCTTACCAGCGAATGCTAGTTTAGACCTTTTCCCTACAAACTCACTTAACGATTACACTACGAAACTAGCTCAAAGAATAAACCTTTCCGGTAGTGGTTGGGAAGTCGGTCTGAGTGAGATCCAATATTCGAGAAATTGGGCAAATGTAGCTTACGGCAGCGGAGTGACGTTAAAATGTGGGACCCGTACTTACGTTAAATTCCCTAGATACGATTTTCAAGAATTTGAAAAGATAGAACGTAATAAAATGCAGATCCTCAACCAGCTCGGACGCGAAGAGGAGGAGGGGGAGGGGAGGGGGAGTAAGACGTTAGTGGTTTTGGGCACTGAATATTCTCTAGTGGGGTACACTATGGATAACGTTTTGACATTTTTAAACGCGTACGTGGAACAAGAACTAGGTATGCCTTCCATCGTGTTTGCTTACGATTCCGTAAATAAACTAGTGAAAATCAGTCACAAGTTGCACCCCAATGCTAATTTATGTTTATCGTACAGTCTAGCTACGTTTCTGGGTTGGGGGAGAAAAGATAAAGCGATGAAAGAAAGCTATTACGAGGCTGTAAAGGACGCCACGGTCGTCGTGGAAACAGTTTTGGAATCTCAAAATGATGGAGGGTGGTGGATCTCTTACGTTACTTTTGCCTCGGATCTGGCAGTCGGTCTACCTTCGGGTTATTATCAGAAAGGCTCCGAAATTGTTGAAAGAATGAACGAAGCTATTAAAAATAGAATCCGCGTAGATAGATATCCTTATTTTAGTTACAGCGAGACTGAGGACTACGTGTCCCTTTATTTCCCCCCCACCATCTTATCACCCAGCAATAAATTTATTCCTCTAGAAATATTAGCCATAAGCTTAAACACCGTTTTAGGGAGAAGAGTAGGTTTACCCTATGACAGGTTTTTTCACCAATCCCTTACCGCCCAGCGAAAACTTAACTTGAGCGAAGGAGTGAATTCCCTCTACGTTTATTCGGACATTGTGGCCGAAACTCTAGTGGGGGACGTTCTGGCGCCTTTATTACGAGTGGTGCGGGTTGGAATGGGGGACAGGACTAACGAAATTTTTACAAAGCCTTACTACAGACCTCTAGCTCGTTTGAATTTCGAGACTATAAGAGTGTATATAATGTCGGATATGGGAATGGACATTCCATTTCAGTCCGGAGAAGTTAGCCTGACACTACACTTTAGACGTCGTCCTTAGAAGAAAAAAAAAATGCGAGTCCCTTACCAAGGATTAGATCCTCGCGTATGTCTGCATCACTATTGCCCTAGCCAGAGAGGAGGTGCCGCTTATTTTACCGGGGGACGTATACAAAGAGGATCGGGGGGATTTGGAGATTTTTTGGGAGGAATTTTTCGCTCAGCCGTCCCGTTTCTTAAAAGAGGTTTAATGGGGATAGGCCGATACGCTTTAAGATCAGGAGGGAAAATGATAGACGATGTCGAGTCTGGTCAATCGCTTAAAGACGCTGCTCGGACGAGATGGAGGGCTGCTAAAAACGATGCCGTAGCTGCTGCTACGGGAGGCCAGATGGGAACGGGTCGCAAAAGGAAAAGGAAGAGAAAATGCTGCCAGTCCGGAAGCGAGAAGAAGAAGGTGAAGTTGCTACAACACCCTCCCCAACGAAGAAGTAAACCTAGAAGAAAGGCGGACTTTTTCGATTAAAAAAAGTATTTAGGCCCATACCGTACTACATCCCTTTTCATTCCTCGTCATCATGTCGTTGAAACCAGACCGTGATTCCGTCCCATGCACTAAGGAAGAACTGGAACTTTTTACGACACCACCAGTACAAGTGACTGTAAACGACGACACTTTGGTCGAATATCACCCCTTAGCAACATTATCTGACAGCGCCCCTATCGAATTCGTAGTGCCCGGAGCTGCTGACTGTCTGTTGGATTTGAGTCAATCTTTTATACACGTACAGTGCAAAGTAGTTAAAGGCGTGGCGACGACTTTACTTGACACTGATAAAATTGGACCAGTAAATCTACTTCTGCATTCTCTGTTTTCGCAATGCGATTGCACCCTAAATGGAAAACAAGTATCCAACAGTGACAACGGTTATGCCTTTCGTTCTTATTTTGAAACTTTACTGACCTACGGTTCCGATGCTAAAAATGGCCACCTTTCCAGTCAGTTGTGGCAGGCCGATACTGCCGGTAATTTCGATAGTGCTAATCCTGGTGGGAGTAATAATGGTCTTAAAGAACGTGCCAAACGTATCAAAAATAGTAAAATTATAGACTTGTACGGTCGCCCCCACTGCGACCTGTTTCAACAAGACAGACTCTTATTGAACAACGTTGACCTACGTCTCAAATTAAATAGAAGTAAAGATGCGTTCTGTTTAATGACCCACGAGGCCACCCCGAGCTACCGTGTCAACATCGTTAGCGCAACATTATTCGTTCGTCGCGTCACACCATCACCGGCCGTGTTGATCGGGTTCAGCCAAGCTTTAAAAGAAGGATCCGCAAAATATCCCATCCGCCGCGTGGAAATGAAGACTTTTACCCTACCTCAAGGCAGCTTGCAAGGGAACCTCGACAATGCCATCCTAGGAAACATGCCTTCGTTTTGTCTTCTCGGACTGGTTTCAAATAGTGGCTACAATGGTAGTTATACAAAAAATCCGTACAATTTCGCCCACTACGACGTTAATTACCTCGCCCTGCAAGCCGATGGAAAAACTATTCCCTCTATTCCGTACAAACCAGACTATACAAATTCTTTATACGTACGAAATTATTACTCACTTTTTCAAGATACCAACAAATTGGTCTCGGGCTCGCCTCCACCCATCCCATACGCCGACTACCCAGAAGGCAATGCGTTATACGCCTTTGACTTGACCGCCGATAAAAGCCAAGGAGAGTGTCATTACAACCTTATTCGTCAAGGATCTCTTCGTATCGACATTAGTTTTAAAGAAGCGCTTCCGGAAACGATCAATTTAGTGCTTTATATGGTCCACCAAACCGTCCTGGAAATTGATCAATCTAGAAATATCATATACGAACACTAAAAACATGCAAACTGATCAATTAAGAGCTGCAGCTAGCAGTCACAAGAAACTCGGACCTTTATTCGGTGATGTGTATGCCTGCGACCAACTACCTAGAACAGCTAGTCATTCTGCCTACATCGTTAATTTGGACCCTTCTTCCAAACCAGGGAGTCATTGGGTCGCCATCTATTTTGACCACCTCAAAGCGTCCGTCGACTACTTTGATAGTTATGGTCTGAAACCTAAAAACGTACACATCCTTCGTTTCCTACGTAGAAATTCTACCTTCAAACATTATAATCTACACACTTACCAAGGACCATGTAGTACGGTATGCGGCCAGTACTGTCTTTATTTTCTCTACCATAAAGCCCATGGTCTCCCCATGACACGCATCCAACAAAATTTTCATCCCATGACGAAAGACTTTAATGACCGTCGAGTCATTCGTTTTGTAAAGAAACATTTTAAATTTATCACGCCTACACCTTTCGTAGATAAAGATTGTATTCAATGTTGTAAATCCTTGTTATAATTGACTGTGAGGGGAAAAACGTTGTCAAGTTGCTGCTTTTTTTTTTTGAGTCTTAAACTCTCTTTACTAGCTGTTTTTAAAATGTATACATTCGAGTTGTAGAGTAGGGTCTTAAACCCTCTTTTCTATGTATCTTAAACTTTGATATTGTATATAGGTTTTGTACATGCTTGTTCGTTTCAACCCATATATTGTTAGTATATATTTTTCAAGTAGGAGGTCTTCAACCTCATATACTGTTAGTGTATTTTACTGTACCCTGATTGATCGAATAAACATCCTACATGTAGTAACTTTTATTTTGTGTCCTGTTGTTTATTACTGTTCATACCCTATTCTGTTTTGGTCATATCTATTTATTAACTACGTTAACGTCTAGTTTTCTACCTGAAACCTAGCCGACTTACTTTCGACTACGCGGCATGCAATTTGAACCAACGGGAAAAAAAAAAGCCGTTGGAACCTCTCGAACGACTAGCGATTTGAGAGCCCAAATTCGGGCGATGAACACGACACGTCAACGGATAGCATTTATCCCTTACATGTCGCAGCGGATTACGGGCCTCCTAGCGGTATCGCCTGGGTATCGGCTGGAAGAGGAACTGACATCGAAGCGAACTGTATTCCTTTTTTTTTTTTTTAACCACTTATTACAACTTGTTCCGATGTTAGAAACCTTCCAAATGGTAGCCAGACCGTAGACGCGCAATATGACCGTTCGATATCACTTCTTTACAGGGCATACCTTCTTATCCCCTTCGCCGGAAGCTCCCGGGGATTACCTGCAGCCGTCAGTTCTCCCTTCAGAGAACTGGCGGTGGATGGTTTATTCTTACAGCTACCCCTCCGCTACTTCGCCAGGCTTCACCCACGTCCTGCCGTCTCAGTCTACACTACGTTTGTCTTCGACTTACATGACTATTCCGCCTGGTGCCGCTCCGTAATAAAACCTCATACTGTTCGTACATGTTTCAAACGGCTAATTTCATGTTTTTCGTATTTTTCAGGGCCATTTTGGAGACGGTTCACACCTTCTACCCTATCCTATCCTACACCACTCACCCGCACACACAACTCGTGGAAAGCCTAGCTGAGGATCAGGGAGTATTGCTAGTAAATACATTACCTACTGTTCACGTTTTTTTTTTTTTTCCTTTACAGGCAAGAAATGGTTTCCAAATCTAACAGTCTACGTCTATACTTTTAAGGTAAGTTCCGACATATACACTTTTCTGGTCTTATTTCCCTAGTATTTTTCTAGTTACTTAACTATGGTTTTTTTTTTTCAGCCTTGTTTCCAGACTCTACTCTATAATAACCTGACTGAAGACCAACTCTACCTTGTAACAACCTGACTGGAAACAACTCCTAAACTCTACCCGGCAACAATCTACTTGAAGACCGACTCCAAAACTCTGGCATCTCCTATACCATACTTGTTAGGGTTTTTTTTTTTTTCTAATATCCTTGTCCCTTTATTATTGTAATATATACGTATACCTCCCTACACTTTTATTAAACCTTGTTCGTAAAACATCTCCATCTATCACTTTTACACGTGCATGCACACACCTTAGGAGTAGAGTATGTATGTACCTTCAGTTATTTTTTCTAACTACCATCCAGTAAAAAGGATAATTGTCCACGGACATCTACGAGAATCGGTCAAGGGGTTGATGTTAACCCCGGTCAATACTCGTAGATGCACCCCACCTCATGTGTCAGCCGGTTTTTGACTGAATAGGTCCTTAAAACACTGACTGACACACAAATGCCTCACGGGAAACATGAACCTGACAACTATACACCCCCAGCTCAATACACAACTTAAGACAGGAAGCCAGCCGAGTCGAGCGCTGCTAGCCTGCAACTACGTTCCATCCCGATCCCAGCAGCTCAACACCAACCCCTTTAGCTCTTTAACGAGGCAGACACAAACATTTTCTCGATACCCTATTCGGTTACAAACCTTGTTAACTTACAGCTGTGTCTCTACGCTTTTATTTTGGACTCTCAACTTTCGCTATAGCAGGCCGCTTGCTCGCCTTCCCTCTTTCTCCCTAACGACCGCCGCTGATGGAAAACAGAAACCCACTAGCCAAGGAGGAGGGAAAAGCCCGCTATCCACTGGCCGCGCAGGAAAATTGTCAATTGCCCACACTCGC
>JAHWFP010101092.1:33560-64789 GCA_023313725.1 Lithobius niger | reverse complement strand
GCTTTACCGTACGGCTACATCTTACACGAATGTATGTGCCCTTAGTATGACGAGTATAGCGCCATGATGATGCGTACAAGGTGAAGCCGTTTTTACAAGCAGCCTAAACAGGTCGCCTTACTGTTTGATTATTACTTCTTGTACTAATTATCTTTTACTTCTGTTTGCAGCAAACCTCTCCTGAATTTAAATCCTCATTTGTGTCACGTTTTGTGTGTTCATGGTTTGGTGGGTACGTAAGTGTAGGCTAACTGTATTTTGAATTTGGAATAACTGTTATTGTAATAACTCTCCCTCATATTTTTTGGAGGATGTTCATGAATGATGTTCGTGGAGGATGTCCGTGAATGCTTGTATTCAAAGGTCCTATTAAATCTATGCTTCATTAGACTCCAGGCCTTTACAAAGGTTTATAGGCCCTTAATTTTGCTTTATAAGGCTTATTTGGCCGATTGTGGGCCTGACAAACTAGGCAACTTTTTACGTAGTACTCTACATATCTAGCCATGTTAGGCCAAAAACAGTGCAACTGTACGTACAATCTCTAGAGGTCTCTTCCAACCATGGTTGCCAGTCATTGGTGTTGAGTGGTAGTCCCTTATGCAATGGATTGCTAGTGCCCTCAGCATGCACATTTGCGGCAGGTTTTCCATTCTACCCTGTTCAGGTTTAGCCAAACGAATTCTATACAGAATTACATCATAGTCCTAAAAGTAAATATTTCTGTTGTTTTCTGCATCAAAAAGATCATCTAAACACTGATCATTAAGGCGGTCCGGAATAGGCCCAAAGTATTCGTTGGTTCTCTGCTCTGCCGCCAAGTGCACCCTCATCCAGGCAAATAGTTGGTTCATTCACACCATTAACCGTAGGAACTCTAACTTTCCAGTTATCTAGCACTCGTTTTGAAATACCCGTTGCTGAACTAGACGGCATTTCAACATCAGTGTTACGAAATGTTTGTGGATAATGTTTAAACTGTACGTTTCGTGTCTCACCTAGTAAAGAAATCGCAATAGGCTTGTTGCTGTCAAGTGGATTTAACTCCGAGTGAAAGTTTGTGGCATCTTCACCATTTTCTAACAAGGTAATAATTACAGAATCACATTTTAGGTCATAAGTATCATTTACTGTACTTAACTGTACTTTACTCATCTGCAAGAATCTCATTGTTGTCTAATGATGAAGCCACGTTTCTCCAAGGAGTTTTACCAAAATATGATGCCAGCCTAGGCAAGTCCGAGTTGCGGTCAGGCAACGCTAGCATTTGTTGATGACAATCAACTTGTTTTTTCATTAGCGCATCTGCCGCTTCACTTGAAAATAATTCCATTGTCGTAACTTTCAAAGGCTTGAAGTTTGTAATTTTAGCTGAAGTTTGAAGAGGATTTACAACATCCTCCGAACCTATATGAGTTTCAGATTGGACTGTTGAACTCGACATGTTGTTGCTTAGGCTAGAATCTCTGTTATATTCTAAGCTATCAACCCGGTTTTTGAAACATTAGCAGCATCACCTGATTGCTCTACCTGTGCAGCATGCTGTGGGGCCTGTGTGTAGTTATTATATCCCTGTTTTTGGCGCTGATGGTTTTGTTGCTGGTTGTTTTGGTTTTGACGACTATTCCTGCCATCTTGTTGGCCCCTATTTTCATTATAGCCTGAATTGCTATCATCCATTTGCTGCCTGTTAGCGTTAGCTTGAACAGAATCCTTGTTTGCAAAGCCAAAAAAAATATTTTCCCTGCCTGCCTCTATTATTCCCTATCCGAGTGAAATTACCACAGCCACCTCTATACCCTGATTGCTAAGACCTTCGTGTATTTTGTTTCTGCTGGTTTCTTTGCCTTACCTCCTGCAGTCGCTGACTGAAAGTGTGACATTCTCGCTTTAAATGGCCTCTCCCTAAACACCTATAACAAGACCTTGTTTCCTGGTTTTCCTGCCCCGATGCACTGACCTTAGCCTCATTCAACGAATCCTTGGTACACCCGAGTTTGTTATGAGCCTTTTATTATGTCTCAAAAGTTCCAAAAATGATCCCAATGCCAAATTATTCAAACTAAGGCTATTTGGTTGCACCCCTACTGTTTGCATTGTTACTACGGTTTTGTCTGATTTAACGCCATCTTTCCCACTTCCTCGTGACTCTCTGCACCGAATGAAAGGCCTCACTCGGCACAGCTCGTGACAGTGGCTCATAATCGGCTCGGCTGGGCGGATCGACAAGATGATGATCAGAGCTCTAATCTCTACGACTGACTCTGGCCATGCTATTTTGCTTGGTTATAAAGGTATCACTTCTGTACTACGAATCGGATTGTTATGTTGACATGCTTTATTACGTTAGTGTGTCTTGAGTTAAAGTTATCGTGAAGCCAAGTTGTGCAACGGCCAGTCACAGTGTGAGATTAGCCCTCCTTGCCTTTCAGTCAGCAGATTTGGTTTCAACCGGCTTGCTCCACCTCTATGCCGGATATCCACGTTGTTTGGCTTGCGTTGAATTTTTTTAGGTGTGTGGTCTCAACTGCAAGTTACAACTTGCCTGTTATGTGTGCTCTCTTTTCTCAGTACCTGCCGGTCTTTCAAAGCTCTGTTAATAATAAAATAATTTAACTTGCTGTTTTATTTCTAGTAATAATAAATATTTGTAGATGATGCGCTTATTATTTTGATTAAAAATTAATGAACAGTATTAAGTTATTCCAGACTTTATGCTTAATACAATATGCAAGTACTGATTATTCTTAATTACCTTAATTAATGTAATTTGCATAAATTACGTCTAATTAATCCATAACGTAACGTTGTTTGTTGAATATTTCAAAAGAAAGGTTTCCTTGCTCGTGTCATATTACGTTAGAGAACTATCTTCACGATCGGCCTAGTTAAAATACCGAATCTATATTCATAGCTTCACATGTGTACCGAAAATTGCTGAAAATAAAGCAGCTTTCATAGAAGTACTTTGAACACTACAGTAAAATTTCTTCACTGCGTGGTGTTAAGTTGAAAATATCGTAGCAGTATGAAGCTTGGAATGAACCAAAAAAGGCACACTACACTACAAAACACTACAGAAACGAAACTAGGTCCTATTTTTAATTAAATTACCAAATTTTCATACGTAAAAAATAGCAGTAGATACAGCAGTCAGTTTATGTATTCACCATGGTTTCATTGTTCTTCTAAAGTCACCGTTAGGACCATACTCCCCCCAAAAGAAAGGAACGGTTAAAAAAAAAGTGTGCATGAAATAGATGAAAAAATGTAATTCACTACTAGTTCAGACACATCGAAAAAGCACTGTATTTAGTAGGTAACTTCTTGAATAAAACAAACGTGTGATTGTGTGTTGCCATTTGCCTTTGTTGATAACAGTACCTGCAAGGTACTTCCTGCCATGCAAGACTCAACCATCTCTTTATCTTTAGTCTAATATTCGTTCAATCCCATTTCTCATTTTTGTGTGCCTTTTTACACAAAGTGTTTGATGATTTCCTACAGTAATGAAGTTTCCATCAGAGCATTATTACAACCAAGCACACAATCTCCTGCCACTTTACTTAGTGCTTTCCATGATGGGCGGGGGCATACCCCTGTTCAAAAGTCCATAAACTCGTGAAATATTTTTTTAAAGTTTCTTGCGATTTTTTGAAAAATCGGCTTCCTCTGAAGCTAAATTTCTGTATCTGTCTTTAGTCAGGGCATGGGAAAGTTTTTTTTTTTTGGTAGCTCTCTCCCTAAGGTTCATTTATTTTCTTTAACTTTTGTGGAGCCTAGATATGTCTAAAATGTATTGTTTAAAGCCAAGATAGGTCTTAGAATATCTAAAAATCTTTTGGCTTCCAGAGCTGTGCTCCGGACCCCACTAGGGGAAGCTCACAACACTCCCCCTGATCCCCTACGTGGAGTGGAGCTGATCAGTAGGCAAATTTTCCCTGTCTGCCATCCCAACAAAATGCCCTTCGCTACTCTCCTGCATCCAGTACTTTGGAAGAGGAATTAAAGCCTGTTTCTGAATCAAGGCCAGACATGTCCATACTACCTAAAAAAGACGGGGCGAATCGGGCATTTTTTAGATAGTGGTGATGTGGAGTACGATGCTATAGATCAGCTAATACACAACGATAAGGCGGTCAAAGGTTCGAATGTTCTGGATTTAATTCATGGCTCAGTAACGGATAATAACATGTTTATTAAAAAAGTGAAAAATGGCCAGATCGGGTTTTATTAGAGGCTACATCTCATTCAAGACGGTGCTGAGACGTTCTAGCCTACCTTTAAGAAGGTACATAGTCGAGGTCCCCCACCCCTCAGGTATTTGGGACCCAGACCAAGCGTTGGGAACTTCACTTAAAGATGAGTAGCATCAATGGGAAGGCAACTGGCACGAGTGATGTTTTAAAATCTATTTATTTCAATCCTAAAGATGAGGGTGCGTTCGTCGGAGTTGCGAGGCTGGCAGGTTCGTCAAGGACAAAGGCCATAGAATTTCGCTCAAGGCAATTAAGAATTGGTTGGCTGGGCAAGCCAATTTTACATTGTTTAGTCCTATAATACAAAATGTGAATGCAACAGAATTAGGGTGGTTGGGATAGATACTATTTGGGGGATGGACTTGGCCGACATTAGCAATTTTGCTCAAAGGAATGATCACGTTAATTTTTTACTTATCGTGATTGAAGTGTTTACGAAAGAAGCATTTGTTCTACCTTTAAAAATTAAAGACGGGGTTTCAGTGAGTTGTGCCTTAACTGAATTATTTAATAGAGGACGCGTGCCAGTGGCTGGGTGGTCCGACCATGGAACTGACTTCCTAAATGCTCCAGTAAAAGGAGTATTTAAGGAGTTTAATGTACACCATTACGTCGCACAAAACGAAGATATTAAATGTAGCCCTGCCGCATGGTTTATTCGAACGCTGCGCGCAAGAAGTAGTCGTTATTTGCACGCAAATAATACCAATAAATATTTAGACGTTTTTCAAGGTATAATGCACACTTATAACCATTCTTATCATAGGAGCATTAAAATCAAAACAATACCAATAAGGGCGAGGTTTTCTCCAATCTGTATGGGGATGGCGAGTTTGCTATAGGGATCCCAGTTAGAATGGGGCTTAGAACTAGGGTGTTTGCCAAAGACTACACTCTAAATTGGTCAGAAGAAATTGTTTATATTAAAAGTAAAAATCTTAAACATCCCATTTGTACCAATACAGTGAGAGATTACGATAACCAAGATAATTATTTTGGGCACATGATACAAGCAAGAATTACAATCGGTAAAACCCCCGGAGGTATATAAAGTTGAGAGGGTGCTTCATACCAGGAACTGTCAAGGGCGCAAGGAATATTTCGTCAAATGGTTAGCCTATCCCAATTAGTTTAATTCTTGGGTTACCAATCTAGAAACGATTTAAATATGAATGATGGATTTTGTTTTGTCTTCCTGGCAATGCGTCTATGCATCTATATCCAAAAACACCTTGCAGAAGTATACCGTACAATTTGCCGAACAGATCCATTTGGGGAAGCAGTACGACGTAGCCTTGTGTCAAATGTCATTTCCCAACAATTTTAATACTTATCGAAACAAGATATAATTGTCCAACGACGACGGAGCGAGTCTCATGATCTCAAGACTCTAACATAACCTTTTTATAAATTAAAGAGTATTAGGTCTGGGCTTTATTACAGAACTCTGAACGATTTAGCCTCGGATATTAACGACGAAATCAAAGCGTTTAGAAGGCGTGGCCAAGCTTTCAGCCGGGGAGCTCTCCCTTCCTTGACTAGCTTAGCCTACAATAAAATGTATAGAAAGTTTCAAATTGGATGCTGGCAGTCCGCCAAAGGGAATACTTACCTTATTTTATCTGGTTGCTTAATTGAAAAATTTGGATTTAAAAGCTCAGATTTTATCTGGATTCCTCACGCATTATAAGTTTGGGAATCCGTGCAGAATGATTACGATAGCGCTTTTAAATCTTTATGGGTAAACACCGATGTTATTGCGCCACAATTTGTAGGTGATATTAAAGCGCCTTTGTTATGAAGAGTTAACACTGTTGCAAATCTTGAGTGAAAATTGAAGCCACCATTTTTGGGGGGTGATGTTTCACCTTTCTGGGTATGTATCAGTTAAGCTTGTTGGTTGGCATCGGTTAGTGACGATGCCGTTCATTGTTGTTATCGCGTCCACGTTTTGTTGGTGGGCGCAGGTGTTTGTTGGCGCATGAGCGTTGGTTGTTGTAATGATTTTTATATAGATTAAACAACTTGGGAATCAGTCGTAATGTTGATGCAATTTTTTGGACCTTTTTATGCCTAAACGACGCCAGTTTTGGTTGCTGGGCTCTCCCACTGCCGAGTTGTTTTGACAAACACAGAGGGCAAGAAAGAGGAAGATACGAACGTGGCATTATACAGACTACATTATTACCCTTTATTAACCAAAACTATTCATTAGTATTAATATAGACGTCAGAACTGATACTGGCTCACCCATACCTTTCGGCCCTTCTGGTTCTTGTTAGCTTGCACCTGAGACCTATAAGAGTGTAGGTAGGCCTTGCCGTCTCGTAATTGTGCCCTCACCATGAGGTATTCGTGTTCATATACTAAATATTATGCCGGTCCAGCGGAGACGAGAGTCCCGTCTTGGCCGGCAGGCATTCCCAAGCCAGCCACAGGATCAGCAGTTTATTTAGCTCTTTAAGATGTACGGCTATGCCCTTTTTTTTTTAGAATCATAGGTAGCTATTTTGGTAGAAAAGTCTTTAGCCCCAGCGTTGGTATAGGAGATTATTATTTGGCTGAAAACACTATAAAGATGCTGCTAGATTTTGATTAACCAAAACTGCCAGTGATGTAATGAGTGATTTAGGAAAAAACTTCAAGGGGGGTCGGGGTTGAGTGTCCCCTGTATGAAAATAAAATGTAAACGTTTGGGGGAAGGTAAGACGACCAAGAAAAAAAGGAAGGTTGCTGTTTAAAACGTTTTAAGTTAAGGGGAGGGGCAGGAGACTTCTATATAAACCTGAGCTCTTGCCAGCCAACCACTCATTATTCAGCCGCCATCATGAGTATTCTAAGCCAATTTTCCTGCGAGTGTTTGTTGAGCCATCTAGACTTGTGTTCTGCGCAATGTATAAAACTTTCTATCCCAAAAACCAAATATGAAGAGTACAGACCGATGACATCAGTTGCGGCTGGTCAAGTTATGAACCTTACTGTACCCGGAAGTGAAAGCTACGTGGACCTGTCCGAGAGTTTATTGTATCTCAAGGTACACCTGCTTGCTGGTGATGGAACCGAATTGACCGCTACCCAAAGTGCTCAAGTCAACGTTTCTAATTTATGGCTACAATCTATGTTTTCTCAAGTGGATATTTTTCTTAATAGAAAACTAGCAGGTAGCACCAATGACAATTACGTATTTAAAGCTTTTCTGCAAACGCTGCCGAGTTACACTATCGAAGCAAAAAACACTCAACTGTACGTGGCCGGGTGGGGCAGGAGCACCCCACCAAAAGACAAGGACATTATAACCAAAAGTGCTCACATAGAATTATTGGGCCGAGTTCATCACAATCTAGTCATGCAGCCTAAGTTGATTTTAAACAATACAGAAATAAAGTTTTGTTTCATTCTCCATAGAGCCCCCTTCCATTTATATCTGAGCGCCAACGGTTTAGTCGCCAACGTTAATCCTATTGTTGAGTTTCTAGATGCTTACTTATGCATACGTAAAGTAACGCCTTCTCCAAACACTTTATTAGCGCACGTTCGCGTGCTAGCCGATTCTTCGTCAGCAAAATATTCCTGTAGGAAGACGGAGTGTAGAACTCGCACCTTGGTATAGGGGTGAGAAGTGGACAGGTCGACAACCTCTATAGTGGAAATGTTCCCAATCAAGTAATCGTTTTCATGAGACATGTAGATTACATGTACGTACGCGAACGATCTCTTTTATTTTGATATCAATTTCTTAACACTTTCCCTAGATGGTGAAATTTTTAATGGAAAACCACTCGCTTTCAACTTTGACGCTAACAATTACGTAAACTCGTACATGTCAATGTATTGCAGGTTATGTATGTCGTTTCATAATATTGGGAACGGTATTACTTACAATATGTTCCCTAACGGATATTGTTGATTCTGCTTCAACCTCACGGCTGACCACCACACTAACGATCCACCTCACGTGTCCCTAGTAAAAAACAGCGTTGTGAGAATTAAACTGCAGCTTTACCTCAAACCATTACCGTTTTGAGTGTCAGCAAACACGAAGCCATTTTGGAAAATGACGAAAGAAGAAACGTTTTGTCTATGCAATGATCACCTCCGAAATCAACCCATTTTGAAATCTAGGTGCGCTACGTTTTTGGGAACCTTTCCCTTAAATCATCTACCAAACATTCCCGTATGGAACATCGTCAATTTGGACACTTGCGACCAGATTGGAAGTCACTGGGTCGTTTTGGGTACCTGCAAATAGTAGAACCCCTATGGCCTGCCGCACTTGTCCAATTCGACCATCCATTACTTAAATAAACATTGCTCTAAAAAGTGGTGGAGTAATGAGGTACAGTTTCAAGCCTTCAATACTCAAGTGTGCGGACATTATTGTATTTCTTTTATCATACACGGCGCCGTGTATATATATGATTGAAGTCTTCTCTCCAGCAAAACTAAAACTATTAATTTCTCCGTTTCTATTCAATATATTTCAACCAAACTTGGCCAGATAGTAGATAGCAACTTTTCCAAACTTTACACCAACGTTTATGCAATTCCGTGCAAGAGTAAACATAGGGAGCCACACGTAAATTGAAAAGTGTTCACTTTTTGTGGTTGATGTTCTTCTGTGACACGGTTTCAGAAAAAAACTACTGCACCTACCTAGAATCTGAAACATGATCTGAGGCAGAAATTTCCCTGGGTTTCAACCTTACAGGGACCACTTTTTCGATTGATCGATCCTTTCTGTAGTTACGGAACCCTAAACGATCATTTTGATTGTTTTACATTGTTTTAACCATTGTATTTAGGGAACAATGCCACTCAGCAAACTTCAGATTCATTCTTCGTGTACGTGTTATGGCTTTGCTAAAAAGTTTATTGTTGAACGGTAAAATGAAAGAATCAGTGTTTCCGCTAAACGCATATATTTTTAAACCAAACTAAGCTGTGTTGTTAATTTCGAGGCCTCCGGCTTCTGGCCTCGAAATTAGCAGCTAAAAACGATAGAATTGCGTATTTATTTCGCAAATGCAGGCTTTTAGAGCTGACTTGAATTGTTTCAAAGTGGCCAGCAACAATCGACTGCATGTATAAACCTTTGTTATGCGATGCCATAGCCGTAAAAAAGGTACACGGATTACAAACAAAAACGTCAAGTGTGCCGTAAAAAAGGGGTTATATGACTGAGTTTTTACTTGTTAAAATGTACACGGATAAAAATTGATAATTTTTAACTGAAGTAATCAAATGTACAATTGAGAAAATTGCATCTGTTTAAGTGCTGTTGTGCTTTACGAATCATATATTTAAAACGTGAAGCACAACAGCACTTAAACAGATGCAATTTTCTCAATTATACATTTGATAATTTCAATTAAAAATGATCAATTTTTATCCATGTACATTTAAACAAGTGAAAATTCAATCGTATAACCCCTTTTTTACGGCACACTTAACGGTTTTTGTAATATTAATGAGGTGTGTGAGCACTCTGCCAAATCGATTGTAACCACTCTTAAAGCTCAAATGAACCACGATCAGTTTGTGTATAAATTTGTAAAGGCTCTAGGTCAATAAAATTAGTTGTGAAAATGTCAGTTTTTTTTAATTTATTTGCATCTTTTTATTTATTTATTGCAGGCCTATAAATGGACGTGTCGGTTGGTTGGCTCTACATTTTTTTCTTTTATATTCTAGAAAAATGGAAGATCGATGTGCAGTCTGTGGGATGCCTCTGCCACTAGGTTATCCAGACACGTAAGACGACACCACACTGCTTATAGACCCTTCATGTTCGATACCTACGCGGATTCGTTTACTTCAGGTATCAATTTAAGACATCACCGCAGACGTCACCTCATCACCTGCCCCGCCAGTAAACAAATATTCAAGATGAAGGACTCGTTCTTGCAACACAATGCCCTGCAACATTTCATTATTTCAGACGTAGATGTTGGACCATTGCACATTGAGGCCTCAGCATTTAGAACTTTTTTTTTCAACGTTGTGTGTATGCTGTGCCTTCGTCTACACTCAGCGTTGATGAGTATTTTGCTATTTTTTGATACTACCTGGGCCAATTGTTTTTAGTGTTGCAAAGTCGGCTACACAATTTAAGTTTATTTTATGTCTTGACATTACTACTTGAAAAATTAGGACCCGAAAGTAAAACAGTAACCATGACAACGTATCTGTGCTGCGTAGCGTTGCCCATTCTTTCTCCCGATGTTATACAACGTGCTGTTAACGCTGCCATTTCCAAAATCGTACACCAGTTACACATTTTCGATCAATACGGTTCTGGTTGAGTGGTGTCTACAATTGAATGTTGTGGCATTCATGTGGGTAAATACACTCCTCTCTCTGATGGGTTTGGTACCGTTTTATTGAAGGAGTATTTATCGAATAAGAAGGCCTTGTTAATGTTAAGTGCTTCAATGCCAAGTGCTTTGTGTATTCAGTTTTGGCTGGGCTCTTCTGCTCCTCACCATCCAAACAGAGTCGAACACTATATAAGGTACGAAACCACCCTCAATTTAACTGGTATTATTTTACCCATCCCTGTACATGAATTTAAAGCACAAAATAACGTAGCCGTTTTCCCCTTCTATCTTAGTAAACTGGAGAACTGTCCTGGGGTGAAGTTACTCTTGCTACAAGGGCAGCACTACTGGTATATCAAGGACTTTAATCGACTGGCTAGTTCCAACAATACACGATACGTTTGTCCGTATTGCCTTTCTCCCTTACGTCATGATGACTCTTTAAACGAACACTTGATTATCTGCAGATCTTACAAGGCTCAAAACGTGGTTATGCCTGAGAAAGAAAAGGCATTCATGCAATTTTTCCGTTAAAACAGACAATTACGCCATCCGTATATCATGTACGAGGATTTGGAAACAATTGTCAGCCAGACCCATCGTGCACATTTACGTTTAACACTCAATCGCACATTCCTTACGGTTTTACGTACATTATCGTATGTCCTGTTGGTGAAGTTCATTGGAAATGTGTGTACAGGGGTGAGAACTGTGTAGACGAGTTTTTCAGGTCGATAGAACACAAATACAAAGTCATTACTTAAATTAAGTCTGGAAATGTGTTAATGGCACTCAATACTGATGATTGTGCTAATTTTACTGCGGCGTCACATCTTACCGGTCGTTACAGGGAGCTGCTCATAGCAAGTGCAATCTTTATTGTCAGTATAAAGACGAGTTTCCAATTGTACTACATAATTTGAAAAATTGTGACGCACGTTTTATTGTCAGAGGATTAAGGTATTTCAGTGATCGCAACGTATGTCATACCACAAAACACCGAATGCTACACAGCTATTAATGTTGGTCTTTAAGTTTATTGACTCTTTTTCTATTTTTGTCGTCGTCTCTGGGTAATTTGGAAGAGACTGTAACCGAATTCCCCAATTTTAGAACACATTTTTCCCACATATCATCATTTGTTAAACAGGAAAGGCATGTACATGTACGAATATATAGCTGACTTTAGTAAGTTTGAAGAGACTCTGCTTCCTCTTACGGAAGTTTTTTATTCCCGTTTAACCAACAGCCATATTATGGACGAGGAGTATTCGTATGCCAATACCGTTTGGGATGCTACTAATTGTATTATGTTGGGTTCCTATCACGACCTGTATGTTTTAGTTGATGTTGCTTTGCTAGCTGACTTCTTCGAGCACTTTAGAACCATTTGTATGAATTAGTATCGTTTGGACCCTTGTCATTTTTACACCTTAATAGGGTTAAGGTGGGAAGCTGCTCTTCATAGAATAAGTTAAATTAAGAGTTGCTTACCGACATTGATATGTATAATTTGTTTAGTAAGGGAATATGTGGCGGAATTACCATTATTCCCAAAGAGTATGCCAAAGCGAATAATCCTGTTAACCTGATTTTGACCCTACTAAACCAATTACTTTTATTATTTACTACGATGTGACGGACGAACCTGTATGGCATTTGTTTAAGCAAGCCGTTACCATACTCAGACTTAGGTGGCTGACTGAAGAAGAACTGATGTCCTTGGATGTACTAGTTTACCCAAAAGTAGTACCACTGGGCTAGAAACCTAGTATCTGTTGAAGGTGGACCTCGACTATCTAGACAGTGTACACGATGCTCATGCCGATTATCCCTTAGCGGCTGAAAACATCGAAATAATGCCTGGCATGATGTCACCTTTTAACACTAACCAAGCTCCGCCTAGTACCACCTCGTCTCTGTTACGATAGGAACCTAGTTTATTACCTAAATCATGGAATGGTTTTAACTAAAATTACTGAAGCTATTAAGTTTACTGAAAGCGCGTGGCTTAAGCCGTATATCGATTTCAACACTGCTATGAGGAAAGCTGCTAGAATGGAGTTTGAGAAGAACCTGTACAAATATTTTTAGAACGCAGTTTTTGGAAAATCCATGGAGAATGTTAGGAAACAAATAAATATTAAACTAATTGTAGATGAGGCTAAGGCCTTGAGGTTGATGAATTCAGTCTTTGGATTATTTCGAAATACTGAGTACTGGTTTTATTTAAAATGCATAAACTATGTGTACTTCTGAACAAACTAATTCACATCGGGTTCAGCACGTTGGAACAATCCAAGCTGGTGATGCTAGGTTTTCACCTGGATTTTATGAAGGAAAGATACGGGAACATGTGTCTTCTTTTACTGACGGATACAGGTAATTTGGTGTGCAAAGTAGAAACACCTGACATTTATGCGGATATGGAACTCTCGTCGCATCTATTCGACACTAGCAATAACCGTAGGGATCATTTTTTGTACTGCGAACTTAAGAAGAAATTGGGCACTTTTACTGACGAAACGGGTGGGAAAGCTATTTTAGAATTTGTAAGACTGATGTCGAAAATGTATTCATTCGAATGTGGTGGGTCCATAAAAAAAGTTGGCAAAAGCATACAGAGGAAGTATTGAAAGATGTTAAAACGTATGATGATTGTTTGTCTTGTTTACGTACACACGAAACCTTTTCTTACTAATAAACAAGTTAGAAGCTTCAAGCATGAACTTTTTACTATATTGCAAAAAAAGGTTGGTCTGGCATGTTTTGATTAGAAACGCCACGTTTTAATGGATGGTGTTATGACGTTACTGTACTATCATTATTTTCTTGGGTAGCCATTTTTCTGTTATAGATTGAATGCTTTTGTAAATAGCTTACCATGAAAGGACCAATTGTAAATATATTAGCTCTTTAGATGGCTCTGGAATGTCTGTACTTGTTGTTGCTTGACTAAACATTGGTACAAAAGTTTGAGTTTTGTCTTGTTTCAAATTACACATACGTTATTTGATTCCATTAATTGCTATTTACATTCTCCCCAAGGCTGTGGGCATGATCTTTTGAGTTACACTTATCTCATATTCTTTTGGGTGTGTGTGCAAAGGAAAGAAGAATGAAAAGCCACGCGATATTGCGTGAAACCCACAATGGCTTACTTTTTTAGTTGGAAATTAATGTAAATGAGTTTTTGTTGGTATTATGGCTTAATTAACTGAACTACCACCTATAAGATACTCACATACTGTTGCCAGTCGTGTGACCTTTGTCCTTCTGTTGTAATGTGTCTAGATACGTCCAAAACCGAAACTGGTGCCATTTTCAGTCCTGATCAGTCTTTGGCATTCTGTTGAGCTATTCCAGTAGCTGTGTGGTGGTAGAATGGAAGGACAATTTTTTTGTTGTTTGGTCATTTCAAAACAAACTGGTGCCATTTTGGGGCTCTGCCACCTTGAGTCACCCCATGAGCACCACCATCTTGGTTGTGACATCACTTCCGGTTTACCTCTGTACACTTCCGGCCCCATTGCGTACATATTTACACAACACTCGTCCCAGCGCTGGGGCCCATCCTGGGGAAGAAAGACGTGAACTGGACTGGCTGCCCGGTCAGGGCACTGCGATACTACCTTCATTGAACAGGATTCTAGTGACATGTCCATTGCCTTCCCTTGTTCCTGAATATTGACCAGTCTACCGGCCAGGCTTCCACGATGCCGGTACTGAGAAGTGGATCGCGCATTGGGTGTGCCAACCCATCTGGAGGGCATACGAGGTGTCAAAGGTGTGTGTCGACATCCCCTCGGAACATCCCCCAAAAACTCCGAGTCCTGTCGGCGTTTGCAACTGGTATTCCACTACGGGACATTGCCGCTGCATGCACGTGGCGGCACAGGTCGGTCTTTATCCGCCACTATTTCAAGGAGGTTGGTGAGGTGGCAAGCCTTCACCACCTGGGTCCCCTCGTCCTAGTGGACGCCACTACAGAGGGTTTCCCCCCCCCCCTGCCAGGCATTTAGAGGTAAGCCTTGTTTTTATCTTTTATGGGATTGTCCAGGCTACCCTTGCTTCTGGCTTGACCCTCCTCCCTTGGGCGAAGTCAGCTAAAAATTGAGGTGAGTATTTTTGGAAGATGTAAAAGTACAATTTTAAACGTCAAAATTGTTTTTACTATGCGAAACTACTCACCGCAATGTATCCCATCTCCTGGTAGAAACGCTCCAGATTGAACCCTTTTGCTTGAGAGCTCGAGGATCGCTTCAATCTCGGTGATGCTTGTTTGGTAAGTATCTCTTACAACCTTCCTAATAATTTTTATTAATATCTGCTCGTTGCAGTATTTCTTTTTGAAGCTGGTTAATATACGGGTTGATTTTTCACGTATTGTTTCATGGTAATTTATTTCCCTTAATTTAGTATTTATTTCATGTTTAACACTCTTATGTTATTTATTATTTCTCATTAACCGTATTAAATGTATTATGCTAAGTCTTATTTCTCTTTAAATGGCTTTGGATCTTCCTCATTGGTGTGTTCCTGGGTTCATCGTCTGAGGCGCTTGGACAAGACTTTGTGTCCTTCCTCCACATCGGCAGGTTCTGATGTCTCACGTCGGCTGTTCATCGTTGTAGGTCCTGAAAAGTCTTGTAGGCGGTTTACTTCAATCATTTAGTTCAACGAAGATGGCCTCCACCTGGTGTCTGGAGCTTCTCCGTCTGTTATCCTTACTAAATAAGGTAAAAGAACTTGCTGTTCATTAGCTTTTTCAGTTATTATCTAATGTTTGTTGACACCCCAGGCCATGGTATGGAGTTGTTTGTAGTAACAAAGTTCCTTGTTATAATTTGGCAACTGACACCACTCAATTGCGAGTTAGGATATTTACAGTGAATATCATGAAGTCCCGTATGGAATTGGTTTGGTATCAGGTATCTAGTTACAGACAGCCCAAGCTAATGTGTTTTCACATTTTATCTGTCATCCATAGTGCTGTCATCCATAGTGCTTTCAGCAGTGCCTTATAGCGAGGTTTTGCTCGTATCCTGTGCAAGACTCGCCAAAAATGACTTTCTGTTTAACCTTCACATCATTTCGTGAAACCTTTCTGATGTTAACTTTTTCTCCGTGAAGTAGTCTATTGCGCCTGGATGCTGGTGTTTTTCTTGTATGCAGCCAGCTTGTGCTTCGGTTAATTACCCCTGAACTGATTTAATACGGCTTTGCTGCCATACACCCCATAAAATTATGCAGACAGCTGCCTTCACGTTTGAACCTTGGACGGAACACTCCTTTGAATTCTTTTATTCATATTTTTGTGCATGAAAGCTAGTTCAAGTTTTCTTTTGTTAATAATTATTTTGAAGTAATTATTATGGTCGCTAAATGACTTGGTCTTGTAACACAATGATCATTCCTGCTCTGCACCTTAAATAAATGTCGCCATGAGTCTATGAAAATGATGAAAATGAAAATGATCGTTCCTACGGAACTTTTCATAGACTCATGATGTCGCCCAATATTTTTGCTAATGGAAACTCGCCTTGGTGTAATTTTGTGTAGTGATACATTTTGAGTGCTTGCCTGTTATGTCTTTAATTTAAACTAATATTCTGACTCAAATAAGATCTGTAGCGTTGTGCCCGGGGCCTCTGCGCTGTAAATGTTAACTTCCCCCCCCCCCCCCCCCTTAAAACTAAACAAAATCGCTAAAACCTAACGCTGCCCCCATCGCAAGAAAAACCCAATAAACGCACATCCGCCCTCCGGCCCCACTCAAGCCAGAACACAGAGAGAAAAAAAGGATGAACTCAGCCAACTGCCGCTAGGGGTCGCAGACGCCAGTGCCTTGGGGCAAGTAGGGGATAGCTTGGGAAGTTCATCATGGGCAGGCAAAAAACTGAAAGCTCATAAAAGCTATAAAGTGGGGTGAGTATTTTAGGATAATAAAAGCCATTTTTATGTTTAAAATTGTAGTAAGTTTTTATTTTTATGCACCTAGTTACCCCCCTCAGAACAGCAAGAATTGGAAACTAATAGCATGAATTTTCAAACCAGACATACGGTAGAGAAGGTTACTCTTCTCTAAAATGTTTGGAAAGAAAGCAGACTTAGCAATCAAAAATTATAGGACACAGATCCTGAAGTACTGAGCTGGGTAAGCGTTAGCGGCATCCGGTCTTTTGCTTTCACGAAACATAACTTTACAGACATCGTATTAGATAAGCGAAAGATGTTTCACCTGATAAGGATTTTCGGAGGAACCTTCAACACTAACACAATGAAAGAACATACTAAGGTGTCATCTTAATTAGAGACTAAATTAAACGAGTGGAATGAACCATTGGCCATTAAGAGGCAGCCGATCAGCTTATATCAAGGCTATTGCTAATAAGTTTAATTTAGTAAAATTAGCCTTAATCCATCGAGATATCGATACCAATATCGATACAATGAACCATCCGATCATTTATTTTATTAGTAGTAAATCATTTAACACTGGTTACTAGCCATAAATAAGCATTTTCGAATCACTTATTATAAGCCTTTACTACTACGCATCTAGCCTAAACTCCCAGTTTGGCCTAGTGCACTTTTGAACAAAGGCCAAGTTCTGAGTTATCCAGATTCGCCTGATAATTCAGAGGTTCCAGACTGACTCAAGACTCTCCAGAGCTCACCAGTCAGCTCAATCCAGTACTGCTCAGTCCAGTCAGATCAAGTGGAAACCAAGCACCTTTAGCAATAGAACCAGGAAGCATTTCTGGTTGTAAATAAGACCCTCCAACAGAATAAGGATGTTTCTAATTTCATTTTTTGACGACGAAGCTGCCAGTCACTGAGCTCCAAGACCCAGGATTTTCTTCAATAATAGAAGTTAACTAGAATCCGGAAGTTGAGTAAAGTTCCCTGTTGGGACTTGGAATAGTTCGAAGTTATTTTATGAAACTCTAGCGGCCTAACGCCGGCAAGGACGCATTAGTGCTTAAGTCCCTGCCTTTCCTTTTAATGTTAAGAGTGCACTCAGCCTGGGAATTTAAGAGGGAGACGTAAACCAATAACAACAACCCATTGAACTATTCAAATAACTAATGATTTAACCCAAAATGCAACCTTGTGTGGTCTCTTTTTTGCATGCCGATTGTGATTAATGTTGATATGTTTGCTGCTTGATTATTGCCGGCCGGTATGAGCTACCAATTCGTACACAGTTAAAACTTCAATTTGATCCGAACATTGAAATTTACAATAGATTTACACCATCTGTGTATTTTGTGAGTTCTTACAATGTCAGTGGGTACCCGTTTGTGAAAAATGATACATCGCAGCGATAATGAATCCATGTGGAATTCCATAGAGTTTGAATCCTACCTGAATTCACAAGGTATTAAATATCTCTATTCTGTCCCTTTTGCACCTTAAACGAATTTTTTGATTCAACAGAATTTCCACACAATCATCATAAAACTACTACTATGTTAGAACATAGCCATTTACCTGTGAAATGCTGGTGTTTTGGTATGGATACATCGTGTTACCGTCACACCATCCTGCCAACAAACCGTTATTTGGATACCAACAACAGACATGTATGGGTCCTTGGGTGCCCGAGCAAAACCCGTCTTTGGGATATCACATGCATACTTTTGGTTTTCTTGCCTAATATATCTTGTCCTTACAGCATCGTGTCAAATTCCAACTCACTGCAAAAAGAGCAATTTTTGGGGTTATGGAACTAAAAGCATTAGGTTTTAACTGCTTGATTTGGATTCCAACCAAGTCATTGTTTCCTGTGACATCTGCTTCGATAAGCGCATCTGAGATGGTGGCTTCAACGACACTTGCTGAGTCTACTCCTTCTACTGTCACTGACATACATCATGACTCCCCTATTCAAGTCCTTCTGGGTCATCTCATTATGCCAGATGTATAACCATCTGATCTTCTGGATCCTGGTGCTGTTGTCTATGGACACATCGTGGGCTAAGATGCCCACCTGAGATCACAAATGCTGTTTTGCAACAGCGACATGCTATGGAGCGAGCAGATCAACATCTTGCTAATGCACTATCCATACCTACTTCTATTCTTAACTCTTGGTGATGATTATTAAAAGTTAATTTTGATGGCTCGAAGTTCATGGCCAACTTGTGTATGTCATATAAAGTTTATACAATAGAATGGCCCTCTAGATTAAAGTAATACAAAATACAAACTACTAAATACTTAGGAATCACAATTGATTACAAATGGAATTTTGAAGTAATAAAATTAAGCAATTAATGCCCAATTTATACAACCTAAGAAATTGTTTAAATAGCAAAAACACAAAAGAATTGTTTACCAAGCAATCTATTTTCTTATATGGATCTTGAGATTTACGGAAACGCGAGCAAAACGCAAATCTAGACACAGGCTAGTGTGTTGCGCCAAGTTAGGCCACAATCATCACAACAAACAAACATCACATCAATTCAATTGTCGAGGTTGTACACCATTGTAGCGCGGCGCCATAGCATCAGTGTCTTATATCTTGAAGCATAGTTGGGCATATTTCCGGTACTTGGGGGGGGGGGGGGGGCAAAAAATAAGGTGGTACGAAAGCTTAAATTGTGTTGAAATCAAGAGCAATGACCCACCTGACAAAAATTAATTCGTGTAGGAATGCCAGCTAAACTGCTTTCAATGCAAAATCTGACAATCAATAACGTTGAAAATGTGTTACTACCTAGTAGCTAGCTAGCTAGCTAATTCTAGTCCGCTCATCCCCATGTTAATTTCCATAGGGTGATTATTCATCGATACCGAGATAACGGGAAGGCTTGCAGCTATGAAATTGGACGAATGGCTGCAGTACGATACGAACTGCGTACCTTTTATGGTTTGGAGCCTAGAGTTGTAATGAGGATGGAGTGGGATGGCGCGTAAGTACGAAAATATTGTTATAACCATTGTTAATATTGTCGGCATCATCTCTCATTGGACAGCCAAGTTCGGACAGTGACAACGTGTATACTGACGTCCAATTCACGAAACATAAACTAACTCTAAAAACAAATCAAAATAAACAAGCCAAAAACTGGTGAAGAGACCACCAAGTTGAGAGTGGTTCAGCTCTTCAAAGGAGTGATATCAACACACCAAAACTAAACAAAACAAATTACAACAAAATTAAAACCAAACCAAAAACCAAACCAAAAACCTATAAACAGGTGACAAAGTTGAGAATGGTTCGGCCTATAGGCAAAAGGTAGTATCAAATTGTGGAAAACCAATTTCTTGTTGACCTGCCACTTTATTACATATCTGCACGGTAGTCGAGTTGAATCAAATACACAATTAAAAAAAAAAGGACTGATATAGTATCAAAAACCAAAACTGGTAAAAGGGGCCGCCAAGTTCCGAATAATTCGGCCCTTACAAAGGAGTGATATCAACACACCAAAACATTCGCCAACTTAACCGCACCGAATAATACTTTGGACCTTAAATGAAAACTTGAACATTCCTACCCAAAGTAGCAACCCTGCTAAAAAAAATCTGCAGATAATCTACAGTTTTTTGAAGATTTTTCAGACAATCTGCAGATAATCTTCAAAGTCTACAAGTAATCTGCAGACTAAATCAAGGACTGCAGATAATCTGCAGTTTTTATGAAGGCAATGTCCCAAGTCTGCAGATAATCTGCAGTTTTTATAAAAGCAATTTTTCTAAGTCCGAATCTGCAGATAATCTGCAGTTTTGTTAAGGTAATCTTTAGCTCTGCATATTTACTACAGATTAAGAATCCTAAAATTTTTCTAAGTCAAAAATTTTTAAGTGATCATTTTAATAGAGCAATTATTTATAAAACCTTTGGACTTCGGTCCAAACTTTTTTCTAAGTTTAAAAGCCAAAATGAACATTTAGGGATCACTTTTTTTTTAGCTAAATATTCAATTCTGACTCCGAAAAGTTTGGTCCTATTTTTCGAAATTGTTGGAAAAGATCTTCAAAAAATTTTCAACTTTTGTTCAAAAATAATAATAAAAACAACTTCTTGTTCTTGGTCTTGGTCTTGTTCTTGGTCTTCTTCTTGGTCTTGTTCTTAGTCTTGTTCTGGGGATGTACCTTTCGTCTGTCCTCTCTACAGGTCAAACTATGTGTCCTGTAAAGCTGGTTCTTTGCTCATTTTACAGGTATTGCTCCGTAGATGTGCCCTTTCCATAAGGCCTTTTCTAATTGGTCAAGTGGTTCAAGGGTTACGGAGCTCTAAACGACCAGATTGATTGTTTTACATTGTTTTAAACATTGTTATTATGCAACAATGCCATTTAGCAAACGCCAGCTGCAAGACATAGACTGGAGATTAAAGGATTTGTTTCTATTGTTAACACTAGCGATAGCCAGGTTAGTAAGAGCCATAGCTATTTACCGAGCTTAAAGGCGGCGCAACAAAACAAACAACAAATTAATTATAAAAGTGTCACACATACCCCACCCCTCATCCACCACCACATCTATTTATTACAATTCCGAAAGCAGCGTCTTACTGGCCAAATTTGACACCTAGACCCTTAGAGTCAAAGCTTGTCCGTGTTCCTTTAGGTTTTGACTTTTCGACCCTTACTTTTAACTTTTAACGGTACGTTTTTGTTTATTAATAAATAGTTATAGTCATAGTTATATAAATATGGTGAACACACATTTACAATTTTATATTTAATACAATAATTCAGATTTTATTTCTAAACAGCAACATATTTAATGTATCACATATTCTACCTCAGCATGCAACTCTTTCAAAAGAAAAAGAAACACTGACAGTGGAACTATATGGGGAGGATTTTAATTTACGTTACATGTAGCATCAAACTGTAGATTATTTGCAGATTATTTACAGTTTCAATTAATACATTTTGATGGTGAAATTGATATTTAGTCATACTAAAGGTTAAATTATTACTTTAAAGGATCATTTTAAACAATCAATTGCTAATAATACTATGAAAGGAGGCAGACGTTTGTTTATAACCCTAATGATTAACTGTAATTTATGAATCCGCATATTTTTTCTACAGATTATCTGCAGATTTTTTTTAGCAGGGAATGTTCTAGTTTTCATTTAACCTACGAACTATTAAGCGGTGCAATTAACTTGGCGAATGTTTTGGTGTGTTGATATCACTCCTTTGAAGAGCCGAACCTTTCGTAACTTGGCGGCCCCTTTTACCATTGATGATTTATGATATGATGGGTAGATTACAGCAACCCAATCTACCAATTTTAGTTTACTTTAAAATAAGGTACGTAATAAGATCATTGTTTTATGAAGTCAAAAGAAGCCTACAAAAGAAATCATGAAACCACAAAATCTCTTTTGAGTAATGACCAACTAGGATTTTATGTAATGAACTTAAAGAACTGTTTCACACTGAAAAATAAACTTGAAGATAAAAAAAAGCAAGTCACAACTAAGAAGTAAATACCTGAAACTTCCTTGGTGGAGAAATAAATTCAGCAAGATGAGGGAAGAACTTTATACAATAAATATATTTAATAATTTACCATATTTAATAATTTTTGTTGGACTTAACAAATACCAATACCTAGATAATAAACCAAAAACCAAAATGAAGAGCCACCTGAGGGGAAAAAAGAAATAACATTTCTGAAGGAGAGGGTGAAGTAAAATGAGTTCTTGTTGTTGAATGTAAATGTATACAAATGTAAAGATCATATTGTTGATACAATTAAGCCACGCACATTTTAAGCCCAACCACAAGTCCGTGAGACCTCTGTGAGCCGAGCTATTCGACTTCACGTCACCTTATACGTAATAAATATAGTATTAAAAAAATCCATTTGGGAAGATAATATCGGAAGGGGAACAACATTTTTCGACTAGTACAGTTTACGTACATACATCCGTAGGAGGCGTGAAAAATAAAACAAAACGTAACAGTTTATTAGTTTGCCGTACTGATTTTTGGCAAAAGGCACTTCATGTCGATAAGTTGTTGTCCTGAAATAATTATTCTTTATATTTGAACTTAATTTGCGTTTAAAACTAAAACAGTTTTTCAGAACCACAACGAATTTTTTTAGTTGCGTAACTTGAGGATTTTAGTTTTTCTGTAAACTTATTTAGATTTTAAATTTCCATGTTCGTTTCCATGTAACAGCTAGCAGTAAATCCATATAGTTTATATGATACCTAATCAAGCTTTCAACCCAAGAAAATTAAATAATTTGGTTTTTATGTTGAGGTGTCTGATGTGGTAAAGAATAGGCATAAGTTTTGCTTAAATTTGTGCAATTTTATCGATCTGTCTTTTGTAGGTCCATTGTGAATCAATTTGAAATCCTAAGTAGGTTGCTTCACTAATGTTTTTGATTTTAAAGGAAGTAGTATCACAGTTCCTTGTTGTCCAGAATTTAGAGTGAAGGAAAATGTTTTTAACAGTAAACTTTGGACTTGCAGTGTGCGGGGATTAGGCTAACTGCTTTTTTTCTTCGCTGATGAGGACTTCATTTATAATGAACCAGGAATTTATATCGAAGGCATATTGCACACAAGCAAAGTTTATCATATTCATGATCACAGCCAAGAAGGAAGATATTGTCTGCAAAAAGAAAGACTTTACAATGTTTAACTTGCATGTAGGCAAGGAAAAGTAAAGGACCCAGGATGATGAGCCGATTCTTTTATTACTCCGTATTTTTTCTGCCACTTCAATTCCAACGCCTAAAACTTTTCAAGATGCTATTTCCTCACCCGAGGCGGAGGGTTGGACGAATGCTATGCAGGCCAAACTAATCAAGTCTGGATACTGGTTCCACGTTCACCAGACGCCAAATTCATCAAGTCAAAGTTGGTATTTGCTAGGAAACTGTTTCCAGACGGTTCCCTACGCATACTCGAACTCCCGACTTGTAGCGGTGGCCTGGAATGAGAAGGTCGTCTACTACATCATGGCATACTCGTCAACAGTTAGAAATTCTTGTTCGATTAGTCCTTGTGCTATCTGTCAAATTCAATCATGAACTGCATTTTCTCAGCATGGTAATTCCAAGCATACCTTTTCTACCGGGTTCCTAGAACTTTATATTTACTTCAACCTCATGGATAACAACTTCCCATGGTATGATAAAGTCTTAGTTTGCCTGTTCGATAAGTCTTTGTATGGATTAAGTAAAACCAGAAGAAACTGGTATCAGCGAGTTATTCACATTCTTCGACCGATTGGATTGGTGAGATCCGAATATGATCCGTGTGTTTTCATACATTGCTCTGGGCACACATTTTTTGTCCCTCTTTGTGGACCTCAAGCTCGTCAGTGATACAAATTCTCAAATGTACAATGCTTGCTTATCCGATCAATATAAACAACTCAAAATTGTTGAGGTTCATGGACAAATTACATCAGGTATGAGATTGAACACACACACAGAATCACATTACCATTTGCAATTCTAAATACATCCAAGACAAAATAGAATAGTTCGGTCTGGCAGAGGTGAATCTTGTTAAAACCGTTTCAGCCACTCTAAAACCTCTTGAGTGTAAATCATCCGTTTCTGTCTATAAAATGAAGTATTTGGAAATGTTGGGTTCCTTGATATTTTTGGGAATCCAAACCAGACATCTTATATAACGTTGTGCAACTGGTGCGAAGGTCCGAGGATTCTGGACTTCCCTACTTCACAGCGCTCAAGAGTATTTAGAGGTACTTTAAGGATACGATAAACCATAAAATCCTCTTTCTAGATTAAATTATCTCTGCGCAAGCCTTTTGTGATGCTTCATGGGATCCTGTGCAGGGCAATAAAGGTATCAGTGGGTACCTGATTACTCTTGGTTCAGTGCTATTTGTTTGTACCAACAAGACCCTTGTAGCCCATTCCAGCTGTGAAACGGAGGTAGCTGCTATGTGTAAGGTGACGAAAAAGTTAGTTTCTTCTTCTTGAACTTGTGGCATAACTTAGTTCGTCTGACGTTAGTTACCCTACTTCTCTTCACATGGATTCTAGACCTGCTATTGACCTTGTTACCAACGGAGAAAGTGTTCTGTGTTTCCTCTGTTGGCAACAAGTTCAATAGCAGGTCTATAGTCAGGAGAACTAAGCTCTGCCACAAGCCCAATTTATTTTGTGCAAGTTTGTCATGACTGCAGTCATGATATTACTTGCACAAAATAAGTTGCATTCGTGGTGATGTTACAAGTAATTATCTTCAACTCCAGTTCTGCCCGAGAGTAGAAATGCCAGAGCCGACCCGCTCCTTAAAATGGTGTACGACTTTCAGGTCTTATGCGTCAGCAGCCGTTCTGTCTGTATTGATCATGTTAAATTGTTGTTTTAGACCGTAATGGCTCTTACTCACAATTATCTGCCGCCTGAAAGGCTTCGTGGTTGGTGTTAAAAGTGTTTAAGTGTCTACCACTCGAATTTAAATACTTTGTCACTATATCTGGTGCATATGAATTGTTTATCGTAAGAGTTTAGGCAATCAATTTCTTTGAATAAAAAAATTATTTGTTGCTGGAAGGTATTGTTGCATGCGACTATTGTTGTAAAAGCAGAGGATCTACGCCAAGCGAGTGAGAGCAGGAGAGAAGCTGAACGAGAGCAAGAAGAAGAGCGAGAGGCAGTATTACATTCTGTGAAAGATCTTTTCACGTCGGCAGCAAGTAGGGCGGGAAGCAGGATGAGCAAGAGAGGAATTACTGGTGATGAAGACGCTGGAGCTGTGAAACGCAGCCGAGCACACAACTTATTGATATTACGTAAGCTGTATGGTGGAAGTCTCATCAATGTAGATATGACGAGGTCGGTTATGCTGCTGTGCAATCAAGCAGGTCGTCCATACACGCCGTTGCAAGTATACTATGCTGTGGAGAGTGAGATAGGAACAGATGAGATTCAGTGGGTCATTACCTTGAGGGCGGGCAACGCGTTTGAAATAGTGACTAAGACAGCTGCAGCAAAGCACAAATTACTAAGTGCAGTCATGACTCTTAATGGATATAAACTTGAAAGCTACGATTTACAGGACCAGAGGCTAGAAGCACGCAAGCATTGGCTTCCGAGCGACGTGACAGAAGTAGATGTGAGTAGAGCGTTTGAAGATGTATGGCTGCTCGAATCTCACTCGTTTGAAAAGCTAGTAACACGGAATGAAGTTCTGTGTGAGAGTGGAGTGCGTCAGGTTAGTTTAGTTTAGTTTAGTTTAGTTCATAATACGGCAAAGTCCGTGACTTGTAGCCATGCCCCGTGGGGGAGTTCCCTCTTAAGTTAGTGGTGGTGGCCATCGTAAAGAACTCATTTGGGTCCAGCTTGTAATGTCTCTTGAGAATTTTGAAGCACTCAATAAGCATGCCTCTCTTTCGTCTCTGTTCCAGAGTTGGCAGCCTGGACAGCCTCAACCGCTCCTCGTAGCCCACCTTGTCCTTCATGAGTACACGCGGTTAGGATAAGGTTAGGATAAAGCTGCATGAGATATGTACAATCGAAGATGTGCCTGATGTGATTATAGTACTTGGTATTCCTGCATTGGTGACTGTTCCTGATCGCCCCCTCCCTGCCTAAGGTGCAGCCTCAGAGCTCACTTCCGGCGAGCGTGCACGAGTTTAGAATGCACTGTCTGCGGCACCTATAAGGATCCACGTGACCCGTGTAGTCACTTGTGGGGAGCCATGAAAGCTAAAGAAGCAGAGAATCGTTGTGTTCGCGAGAGGCGTCAAGTGTAGGAACCAGTCCCAGCAACTGACCGAGTGGCTGAGAAATCTGGGGCCTATGTCCAAGCGACCCCAGCAACTCAAAGTAGCAAGATTATCAAGCAGCGAGTTCACTAGGTTGAGCATTCGTATGCTGAAGGAGGGTCTGGGGAGGATAGTGGTGGCGAGTGGCTGAAGCCGCCAGTGAAGTGTAGACGTGGACGGAAAAATTGGAGATTTGGATGGTTTCGTTTGAATGGATGGTTTGAATTTATAATGGATGGTTTGAATTTATAGTGTCGGATGATCAACGTGGCAGTGACCACCTTCCGGTGGTGCTGTGCCAAGGAGTACGGTAATGAGGTCCAAAAATAGGCAGCGTGCACGGCCCATTGTCAGTAATGGGTTGATAACAGCGTGGAAAGAGACGTTTGTGCAGGAATAAGTGGGAAGAAAACAGGTTTCTACTGCTGTTCATCCATGTTGGTGGGCTAGCATCTGCACAGTCGCTGTACGAGATAGGCGATCGGCGTATCGCCGGTGGAAGCTCCATCCGTGTATTGAGCACTGGCTAGTGTACCGCGGCACTGCCGTGGAGTCATCGTATGGAGTCATCGTATCTCATCAGGAAAGAGAAGAACAATTATAGTAACCGTCTGTGTGAACAAGTTAAGGGGACTGGATCACTAGCAGTAGCGTGGAAAATTCTTATTGGATCTGGTGTGAAGGCGTCTCAACGATGGGTTTACGATTTAACTGCTGCTGGTGTCCAGCCACGAATTCTGCGTGGTGAATCCATGGCCGACGCTTTCAATCGGCGATTTGCGAGTGTTTATGCGCTGCCGAATGGTGGGCAACCTCCGCAGCATGTGTGCATGGGCAGCGTGCTGTTGACTTACCATGGGTTCACAGTGAGTTTACTAAAGCATTGTCAAAATGTAGAGATGGTAGTGCAGCTGGGATTTATATGCTGTCGTACAGAGACCTGCGTGGGACTTCGAGGAGAGGTAAGGAAGCGCTTGTAGCAATTTTTCAGGAGCTGTTCGACGGAGGAGATGTTCCGATGTTGCGATTCTTGTGCCTCTCCACAAGCCGGGGAGTGACAGGTAGTGTTTGATTAACTATCGACCGATAACACTCCTGTCATGTGTAAGGAAAGTATATGAGCGAATGTTGGTCAGGAGATTGGAATGGCACCTCGAATATTACGACTGTCTTTCTCCGATCCAGTTTGGATATAGGGCAAGTCGCAGTGCACAAGACGCGATTCTGTATCTTTTGACTGGAATTCAGGAGGTATGGGCTCACGAAAATGTTGCAGTTGCTGTGTTCCTTGACATCAAGGACATAGGGCCTTAGGGCTTCGGGCAGATGACCAGGAGTGGTTAACGCTCGTTAAACCCTTTAAACCCTTTTTAAGGCCGCCTATGATACTGTCAGGAATGACTGGGTCAAGGTGGCGCTTGAATGTATGGGCATAGGCGAGAGTTGACAAGTGCTATTGTTGCACTGTTAGGAGAACGGCGATTTGTGACACGGATTAATGGTTTCTGGTTATCAGAGGCAGTTTCAGACAGGGGCCTACCCCTGGCTCCTGTTTGAGCCCGTTGTTATTTGCTGCTGCGATTAATAACGTACTCCAGGAGCTTAGCCCTGTCAGCTACCATTGTTTGTTACGCTGATGATGTGGCGATGTGGTTTGTTGGCCCCTCTGTTGTTGATGTGCTACCGCATGTGCAAGCCGTTCTAGATGTTGCTGTTGTCTGTCTAGCAGAGAAAGATTTGTAATTAGCTCCTGCAAACACCGATCTTGTGGTGTTTACACGAGTGCGTGCAAGGAGTCGCACACAGGCCTCTGTTGTTGTCAATGGTGTTGTCGTACAGCAGGTTCCAACGGTTCGTTATCTCGGGGTGGTTTTGGATGAGCGCCTTGAATGGAACAGGCATGTGAGTGCCCTCCGGAAAAAAAGGCACGAGGAAGGAGCTCAATTTTGCGAGTATTGGCACGGATTAAGACTGTTTTTGCAGGGATGCTTTGTTATCGACGTACAAAGGGCTTGTATGTTCAGTGCTCGGTTATCACCTACCTTTCTTCAGCACGGTACAGAGATATGTTTGTGACACTGCAAGTGGTACTGAATGAGTGCTTACGGATTGTAACAGGTTGTTTGGTTTCCACGCCAGTAGAAGCACTGTGGGTAGAGTGTGGTGAGCCACCATTGTGCTACCGTGCGAAAGAACTGTTGGTCCTTTTCTGCATGCGGAATGTCAGCCATGGACAGGGAGATCTGGTTGGGAGGATCCTGCGTGACTATGCAGGTTTACATGGCAGGGTGTGTGGTTTGTTAGGTGCTGCAGGACACGGCCGTGTTGCTTTTGCAGGAAACGGTGCGCATACGGTTGTGGGACGTCAGACGAGTATGTCCTGTTAGTCCATGGGCATGGTGTCCAGATGTGGAGCAAGTGTTTGCGTCATGGCACACAGAGTGCGAGGTCTATTGCGATGCGTCGTTTCGTAGAGATGGGCAGGAAGGTGATGTGGGAGTGGTGATTCCTTTCCTGAAGTTGTGCGTGAAGCGCCACCTGAGTGCTGTTTCGTCTAGTACAGTTTATGAATTAGTAGGTATGTCAGTAGCATTGGATGTGGCCCTTGATCTGCAGCTTCCATCTTTTGCCATGGTGACAGATTCGTTGGCAGGAGTTAAACTGCTGCAATGAGCTTTGCAGCACCTTGACGTGAGGGATCCTTTAGTATTCTCTGTAGTCTGGAAGCTTTGGCAGGCATTACAGATGGGGTGTGTAATCGTCCGGTGGGTGAAAGGCCACTCCGGTGTATGGGGTAATAAACAGGCAGATATGCTGGCCAGAGAGGCAGTTACGGAAGGTGCTGACGAAGTGGATTTAATTTTGTCTGTTGGGTTTAGGCGTCAGGATGTCCGTGAGTGGTTGTTTCGTGAATGGGAGCAGCAGTGGCGACAGGCCGTGTCTTGCAGGGCGTTGTATGCGATTCAGCCTCATTGTGAGCAGCGGTCTGTACTTAATGGGTTCCCCGCTTGGAAAGCCTGTCTCTTGAGTCGGCTACACACGGGTCATACGTTGTTGTGTGCGCACCAGTATAGGTTGGATTGGCTGGGTTCCCCGTGGTTCCTAGTGTGTGGGTTGAAGATACACCTCAGCACTTCCTCTTAGACTGCACGTTTTCGTAGGGAGCGTCAGGTGATGGTGAAATGATCTGCTTCCCATCCGACTATACAGCTGCTTCTGATGAGTAAATCTGGAACTGCTGCCAGGGAGAGGCTGCAGGCAGTAGTGGAATATTGCATCCGTACTAGGGTTAGACTATGATGTAGACATGGTTGTCATATGGTTGTTTGGCTGCATGCTCCGGTATTTTCTGGTTATGACATTTAGTTTGTTTGGTGTTTAGTTTGTTTTGTACTGTGGTCAAGAGGGTACGAATGTAGTCATGACTCTGGATTAGAGAATTGAATTGAAGTCTCCCTATTTTTACAGAGATAGAGGTTTAACGTGGGTTTCCTGGACCTCTGGGAATAAACTATGTGATCTTGATTGCCAGACTTGACGGGACAAATTCTTTCTAGCATCTACGTTCTCCTAGTGGTCGTCAGAACTTCACAAATTCTATTCTATTTGATTTTTTTTGTTTGGTTTTCTGTTTTATTTTATTTTTTTCATTTCTGTATTGGCATTGATTTACGGTCTGTAAAACTTCCCATGTATACCAACATTCTACAATATGTGTTCAGAAGCTAACACTGTTATGGCTTTAAAGAATATGTGATGGTCATTCAGTCCCATTAACACAAATAGCCCAGGATCACCACATACATATTCCCCTCAATCAAATCTCTTCTCACAGTATATCTCAAATTATTCAAATGGAACCAGAATGTTTGTTTGCCTTGTATACTAGAGTTGTCGTACAGTGATTAGTGGTAATATATTTTATGTTTTTAGTATCATACAATTTCTCAAGTTTCAAGAAAGACGTGTGTATTTAAAAGTGTAGGCGAGATGTGCAATACTTGTCACTAAACTTTTTTTGCTAACAGTATCACTTTCTATCGAATTATCATCGCAGTCGTTTAACGAGAAAAATTCCGTTGGTATATATTTAATAATAATAATAATAATAATAATAATAATAATCTTTATTTCAGACCACCTGGGTCTATATAAACCTACAAAAAGACACTACTTTACACATTAAAGAAAATCGAAAAACATAAGTCTTCCACTCTAGTAGACCCCACAATCGTGAGAGTTTCTTGAATAGACGAGAGGCCTGAGTTAACAACTGCCCTCACAATTAGGTTGTGAGAGGTATACAGTCTGCTCAGGAAAGCGAAGGTCCTTTGTCAGCGAATTTCGTCGAAGCTGCCTACTCCAAGAGTAGCAATAGCATGCTAGCACTGCTCCAACTTGGCAGGCCAAGCATAAATCTGAGGCCAGTTTATTCATGCAAGTACCTTTTGGTGTCTTACGCACCTTTAGACATAGAAAGTTGGTAAATATCGATGTAGTACGTCCATATAATAAAGTGATTTGAATGGAACATTGTTGCCATTCAAATTTCACTTCATGGCAAAAGATTACGACTCATCGCTTTAAACTACGGAAGCACGTGATTTGCCATCTTTCTAGTTAGAGCATGCACTGCGAACCTGACAACCAACTGCGATGCAATGCCATTGAACGTGATAGAAGGCCGTTAAAAGTCAGGCACACTAAAACGTCCGCTCATAATTTCTGCTTGACTGACAGATTGATGTAGATTCATTTGTGTTACATCGCATTTTTTTAAGATTATAACCGATACCGGAAGTGACTTTCCCTCAGTTGTAAGTCTGTGTGTGTTCTCTCAGCCCATCAGATCTAATGACGTTGTTCCGTAGTTAAAATTGACGCTTCGTAATCTATTACCATGAAGTGGA
>JAHWFP010101092.1:19467-33160 GCA_023313725.1 Lithobius niger | reverse complement strand
AAAAAAGGTAATGTATATTTTCACGGCAACTAGAAACTCCAAAATACCAGTATTACCTGGTTGATTTTGGTTTCTATTGCCTGATGAAATATACATTACCTTGCTTCCCACACTCCTCCCCTCATGTCGCCATCTGGGCACTATGAGGTCCAAAAAGGTGAGCAATTGCTCCCCGCTTCGGTTTATATATGAGGAGGCTGCGCAGTAGGTAGCGACACAGAAGGATATCTTCGATTTAATTTGTCTAGATAAAACAGCATTAGGAGAAGAGAATGCTTTAAAAAAGGTAATGTATATTTTCGTCAGGCATAGAAACCAAAATCAACCAGGTAATACTGGTATTTTGGAGTTTTTGTTGCAAACCGAAAATATACATCACCTGTTTTTGCAACAGGCGACCCACCCTTCCTCCCCTCTCAAGGTTGCCTTGGTAACGATTGAGAGTGTTATAAAACGAGATGATCGATGCTACGCCAGCGTTTATATAGGGAGGACTGTGACTACTACTTTACTACTTTACTTTTTACTACTTTACGAAAACACTAACCTTTATTTTTTTAGCTTTACTCGTGTGATTAAATACTTATTGCTCAAAGAGACCATAAAAGTAACATTTTAAGCAGTTTCAATTGCTCACCACCAGGGGCTATACTCAACGATTCCCGGCAGGCGGCGCCACTTCCCTTCACTTTTCGTTTGAACACTCGCCCTGTATGGACCTGTGCTTGCTCGCTCCCGAGATATTTCGAAAATATCTCTCGTACCTTCAAGGATGTTTTGGCTTCTAATGATCCAGATTCGTGTACACGCCAGAAGACTCCTGGAAACCATCACGACTGGCGTAGGAAATACCGCAGTTGCCATTTCAGCGATGATCCGTGTGGAATTTGTGCTTCCCACATTGCTAAGGAAGTGACGGCCATCTTGCGCACATGGTGGAAGACTGACCAAAAACACTTGCATCTGCAAAAGTAGAATCGTCTGACCAGTTCTTCTTCGTCGGTTTCGGTGAGTAGCTAGCCAGATTTTTCTGCTTGTTTCAGCAACCCCGCCTTTGCTTCTTTAGTCCAGGCAGATTTATATATTTCGCTCAGATCACTTGATAAAATTGATGTTACTATTGCAAGTGATTCAATAGTGTCATAGGTTCTAAGAAATACTTATCACCATTTTTGAACATAGTGCCTTATGCACGAAATCCAATATGGCGTCCAATGTGGCTGCTGCGTAAGGGTATACAATAGTAATATCGAAATTACGAAGAGTAAATATGTTCAGAAATCATTATTACGTGTGAATTCCCATGTTATAGGTGTTAATATTGAATATATACTACATATATTGAATATGTAGTAATGAGATTTTTATCAAAACGGTTTTGTACTGAAATGGTTACAATGAAACTTTCAATTCTAACTTATTTAAGCAAAGTAAATAAATGCAAATGGTCTACAACATCTTAAAACTATTAAAAGTAGTTAGCTCGTAGTTACCTTGCTATCATTTGAGCTAATTAATCTGTATTGGAGTCAAGATTCCATCACTGTGGGCATAAGAACGGGAGACTTGCTACATTCGATATTTGAACATCCACAAAGTTCTGTGCATGCCGTGTTATTTTAACAGCATGCAGCTACATAATGCAGTCTTGCAACCTTTTTTTTGCAGCTACAGAGGACTAACATAACTGCCTTGGAGCCAAAGGTTCGAAGCACATTACAGGGTTGAATGTTCCATCTTCTTCAATGCTCCAACCGGTAATGTAGGAGAAGGAAGCTCTGGGTGGCTCACAGCTGACTGTATTGCCAACCGTGTGATGTACTAAGCTCGCAGCATCTTGGGTGTTAATGACCCAAGTGTTGGGGCAGTTGTTCTCCTTGACCTTCTGATACGCGTACGAAAACCAGTGCAAAAATTGTTTAGCTTAGATACAAATACGCACGTGAGCATTACTGTGATACTTAAAAATTGAAAATAGCCGCTACTGTATTACAGCTACCGGTACACCTTTAAACGGGCGTAGGACAGTCCTTATCTAAGCTAAACAATTTCGGTTAGGATTGATGGAAAGAATAAATTCCAATTTTTCTTAATATCCTAAGCATGTCCAATGTTATTGTGATGAAAAGGTTGATCTTGTGTGGTTTACAGGGAGGGTACACAACACCCACACCTAGTAAAGCTTTATTTTTTTCCTTTATGGTGGCCTCTGCCACTGATTTAATTTTTAAACTGACAGGGCAAAACTTAAATTTGATACAAAAATACAATTGTAAAGTGTATGAATCCCAGAATAAATATAATAGGCATCCAACTTTTTCTCCCACTCCGCGAAAGAATGTGAATGAGATCGTGAGGTTAGAGTAGATGCTATATTTAAATAGCAATTAAAGGGAGGGACAAGGGACTATTTGTAGCTTCTTCATTGGCATTAAATTGAGTAGATTTTAGAGGGGGTGGGTGTAACAAGCCAATCGTTCACCAATCACTTGGGTAATAAGTAACCAATTCCTTGGGCAACGATTGGGTGTTACTTAGCTTCTTTAGGTCGAAAGACCTCCAGATCTGGGTGGGGAACATGCTAATTAAGCAGTTCCCACCCAACACTGGAACGTGGGAGTGTGGGTGGGTGGTTTGGAGCATTCTAACTATTCAAAGGGCCTCCATTTTACTATTCTCGTGAACTACGTCTGGATACGTGGAAGCCTGGTCAAATACGGGGAAGGTGCAGGTGTTTCCCGAACTCATATATGTCGACGTCACTGTGACGTCAATGGGCAGCCCTTTTAAGCAGGGTACTCTCCATGATATGGGGGAACCCGATCAGTCTGTGTGAAGAAGGACAGAAATAAGACGTACGGAATTCTTGGACTAACCTACACCTACAGTATCTTCAATTGGACACTAATGTGATATTTCATACAGGATTTAATTTGGGACTTAATATTGGTAAATATTGTATGGTTGCTACGAGGAACCGCTTGATTACTATTTTATTAATAAGTGTAAAATAGATAGAATAACAGGCACACTCATACCCCCTGGACGTCGTGTGCCACAAACTGGAATTACCTATAAGGAAACCTACATAACTGTGGGTTCATTTACGGGTTGTTACACTGCTACAGTCATTTTACATGGTTTCAATATTTTTTTTTTCAGAACTTAAAACACATTTCCCCCGAAATTTTTATTTACAAGTGGGAAGAGGATGAAGATCTGTGTCGGTTAGTTAAAAAATTGAATGATTTTGGTTAGTTCGGCTAAACTACATAATTATCCAATACGCTCTCACAGCATGGGCTTGACTTGAAGGCCCCGTTCTTTTTTACCTTCATTTTCATCTAGTGCCCCTTACAGCTACTCGACAGGCTCCACATGCTAGGGACATAGACAGTTTGGCGTTATTGTTGCTGCTGTATAGGACTATGTTTTTAAAGTGTCACTAATGGTCTAAGACGCTCAGGTAAAGAGTTAGAAGCGGAATGACCATGAAAAACGGCACCTATAGGTAATTTCCAATATCACCATTGTATGAAGCATGACCGACTTTCTATAAAAATGTTCAGTCGTATTCAACTTACTATTGGCAACCCACGCTACGCACGCGTGGTGTTGAAAACATGGTTTGCAGCACTGGCTAGGTATGGTAGCTCACGTGTATGTCCATGTTGGACCGAATTAAGTTTCATAAAATATTTGCACACACCGGCTAATAAACGCTGATTTTCGTTTGCGTCGCTCACTCATTCTGTGCATCCTGTGACTTAAATCAATGGGGGGGGGGGGGGGGGTTGACCCCCCAGCTAATCCCCCGCTAATACTCCTCCTTCCCCATTCTAGGATCACTTCTATTATAGCCGTTCATGTTCACATACCAGCCATCGTGTGTCTCAAATACCCCCCATGGCTAATGATCCCCCCCATTCCTAATGATCACTTCTATTATATTATTTCATGTTCATGCTGGCGGAAATAAATAAGGCTCAAGGCGGTCTCAAAGCTGCCCTTTCGAGAAGCATGCTGTTCTGTAAAGCTTCCCTCCCTTCCCTACTAGACGCGCAGTGCCGTTTTTCTTACTTAACTCTTAACAGTAGCTCTCAAAAGTAGTCGTCTTGATTTCTACGATCTTATGCTGTAGATCTTTAATGTCCTGCGATTTTTTTGGAGGGGACCAGACTTTGCCCCCCCCCCCCCCCACCACCCCCAATTTATTTTTGGAAGTCCCTTTGGAATATGTCCTCCAAATATAATTTTTTCACACCTTCATGGTTTGATTCGAACAACGCCGATATTCTAACTCCACTTCATGGTAATAGATTACGAAGCGTCAATTTTAACTACGGAAAAACGTCATTAGACATCCTGATGGGCTGAGAGAACACACACAGACTTACAACTGAGGCAAAGTCACTTCCGGTATCGGTTATAATCTTAAACAAATGCGATGTAACACAAATGAATCTACATCAATCTGTCAGTCAAGCAGAAATTATGAGCGGACGTTTTAGTGTGCTTGACTTTGAACGACCTTCTATCACGTTCAATGGCATTGCATCGCAGTTGGTTGTCAGGTTCGCAGTGCATGCTCTAACTAGAAAGATGGCAAATCACGTGCTTCCGTAGTTTAAAGCGATGAGTCGTAATCTTTTGCCATGAAGTGAAATTTGAATGGCAACAATGTTCCATTCAAATCACTTTATTATATGGACGTACTACATCGATATTTACCAACTTTCTATGTCTAAAGGTGTATAAGACACCAAAAGGGACTTGCATGAATAAAATGGCCTCAGATTTATGCTTCGCCTGCCAAGTAGTAGCAGTGCTAGCATGCTACTCTAGGAGTAGGCAGCTTCGGCGAAATTTGCTGACAAAGGACCTTCGCTTTCCTGAGCAGACTGTATACCTCTCACAACCTAATTGTGAGGGCAGTTGTTAACTCAGGCCTCTCGTCTATTCAAGAAACTCTCTCACGATTGTGGGGTCTACTAGAGTGGAAGACTTAGGTTTTTCGATTTTCTTTAATGTGTAAAGTAGTGTCTTTTTGTAGGTTTATATAGACCCAGGTGGTCTGAAATAAAGATTATTATTATTATTATTAAATATATACCAACGGAATTTTTCTCGTTAAACGACTGCGATGATAATTCGATAGAAAGTGATACTGTTAGCAAAAAAAGTTTAGTGACAAGTATTGCACATCTCGCCTACACTTTTAAATACACACGTCTTTCTTGAAACTTGAGAAATTGTATGATACTAAAAACATAAAATATATTACCACTAATCACTGTATGACAACTCTAGTATACAAGGCAAACAAACATTCTGGTTCCATTTGAATAATTTGAGATATACTGTGAGAAGAGATTTGATTGAGGGGAATATGTATGTGGTGATCCTGGGCTATTTGTGTTAATGGGACTGAATGACCATCACATATTCTTTAAGGCCATAACAGTGTTAGCTTCTGAACACATATTGTAGAATGTTGGTATACTTGGGAAGTTTTACAGACCGTAAATCAATGCCAATACAGAAATGAAAAAAATAAAATAAAACAGAAAACCAAACAAAAAAAACCAAATAGAATAGAATTTGTGAAGTTCTGACGACCACTAGGAGACCACTAGGAGAACGTAGATGCTAGAAAGAATTTGTCCCGTCAGTTCTGGCAATCAAGACCACATAGTTTATTCCCAGAGGTCCAAGACACCCACGTTAAACCTCTATCTCTGTAAAAATAGGGAGACTTCAATTCAATTCTCTAATCCAGAGTCATGACTACATTCGTACCCTCTTGACCACAGTACAAAACAAACTAAACACCAAACAAACTAAATGTCATAACCAGAAAATACCGGAGCATGCAGCCAAACAACCATATGACAACCATGTCTACATCATAGTCTAACCCTAGCACGGACGCAATATTCCACTACTGCTTGCAGCCTCTCCCTGGCAGCAGTTCCAGATTCACTCATCAGAAGCAGCTGTATAGTCAGATGGGAAGCAGACCATTTCACCATCACCTGACGCTCCCTACGAAAACGTGTAGTCTAAGAGGAAGTGCTGAGGTGTATTTCTACCCACACACTAGGAACCACGGGGAACCCAGCCAATCCAACCTATACTGGTGCGCACACAACAACGTATGACCCTTGTGTAGCCGACTCAAGAGACGGGCTTTCCAACCGGGGAACCCATTAAGTACAGACCGCTGCTCACAATGAGGCTGAATCGCATACAACGCCCTGCAAGACGCGGCCTGTCACCACTGCTGCTCCCATTCATGAAACAACCACTCACGTACAGCCTGACGCCTAAACCCTACAGACAAAATTAAATCCACTTTGCCAGCACCTTCCGTAATTGCCTCTTTGGCCAGCATATCCGCCTGTTCATTACCTCATACACCGGAGTGGCCTTTCACCCACCGGACGATTACACACCCCGTCTGTAATGCCTCCCAAAGCTTCCAGACCACAGACAATACTAAAGGATCCCTCACATCAAGATACTGCAAAGCTCGTTGCAGCAGTTTAACTCCTGCCAAAGAATCTGTCACAATGGCAAAAGATGGAAGCTGCAGATCAAGGGCCACATCCAATGCTACCGACATACCTACTAATTCACAAACTGTACTAGACGAAACAGCACTCAGGTGGCGCTTCACGCACAACTTCAGGTAAGGAAGGAATCACCATTCCCACACCACCTTCCTGCCCATCTCTACGAAACGACGCATCGCAATAGACCTCGCACTCTGTGTGCCATGATGCAAACACTTGCTCCACATCTGGACACCATGCCCATGGACCAACAGGACATACCCGTCTGAAGTCCCACAACCGTAAACACAGCGTTTCCTGCAAAAGCAATACGCCGTGTCCTGCAGCACCTAACAAACCACACACCCTGTCATGTAAACCTGCATAGTCACGCAGGATCATCTCAACCGGATCTCCCTGGCCACGGCTAACATTCCGCATGCAGATAAAAACCAACAGTTCTTTCGCACGGTAGCACAATGGTGGCTCACCGCACTCTACCCACAGTGCTTCTACTGGCGTGGAATTCAAACAACCTGTTACAATCCGTAAGCACTCATTCACTACCACTTGCAGTGTCACAACATGTCTCTGTATCGTGCTGAAGAAAGGTAGGTGATAGTGATAATCGAGCACTGAACGTACAAGCTCTTTGACGTCGACAACAAAGCACCACCCCTGCAAACAGTCTTACTCCGTGCCAATACTCGCAAAAATGAGCTCCTTGCACGTACCATTTTCCGGAGGGCACTCACATGACTGTTCCATTCAAGGCGCTCATCCGAAACCACCCCGAGATAACGAACCCTTGGAACCTGCCGTACGACAACACCATTGACAACAACAGAGGCCTGTGTGCGACTCCTTGCACGCGCTCGTGTAAACACCGCAAGATCGGTTTCGCAGGAGTGAGTTGCAAACCTCCCTGCTAGACGGACAACAGCACCATCTAGAACGGCTTGTACATGCCGTAGCACATCAACAACAGAGGAGCCAACAAACCATATCCCCACATCATCAGCGTAGCAGACAATGTTAGCTGACTAGCTAAGCTCCTGGAGTACGTCATTAATCGCAGCAGCAAATAACGGGCTCAAACAGGAGACCTGGGGTAGGCCCCTGTCGGAAACTGCCTCTGATGACCAGAAACCATTAATCCGTGTCACAAATCGCCGTTCTCCCAACATTGCAACAATAGCGCTTGTCAAACTCTCGCCTATGCCCATACCTTCAAGCGCCACCTTGACCCTGACATTATCATAGGCGACCTTGATGTCAAGGAACACAGCAACTGCAACATTTCCGTGAGCCCATGTCTCCTGAATTCCAGTCAAAAGATACAGAATCGCATCTTGTGCACTGCACCCTGCCCTATATGCGAACTGGACCGGAGAAAGACAGTCGTAATATTCCAGGTGCCATTCCAATCTCCTGACCAACATTCGCTCATACATTTTCCTTACACATTAGAGGAGTGCTATCGGTTGATAGTTAAGCAAACACGACCTGTCACTCCCCGGCTTGTGGAGAGGCACAAGAATCACATAAAGCCACGAAGGAGGAACATCTCCTCCATCGAAAAGCTCTTGAAAAATTGCTACAAGTGCTTCCTTACCTCTCCTCGAAGTCCCACGCAGGTCTCTGTACGACAGCATATCAATCCCAGCTGCACTGCCATCTCTACATTTTGACAATGCTTCAGTAAACTCACTGTGAACCCATGGTAAGTCAACAGCATGCTGCCCATTCACACGCTGCGGAGGTTGTTGAGAAATACAAGTTTCCTCACTGATCTCATAATTCACAATAGGCTATAATTATATCTAAGTCAAGATATGTAGCCTACAAGTTTTTTCAGTTTATTTGAAATATTAATTATTTAATGAATAATTAATTATGAATATATGTTTAAAATTATGTTTTATGATGCCACCGTAACATTTCTGTTAACATGATATTTTGTTTCATCTTTTTGGATTTGGTTTGACCTTGTATGTAAATAATATGCAAATTACTGGTGAGTCTGAGGTCAGCCATGTTGGGTTTGTGTGATGCAACTTGCTCTCTCCATGTGGGAGAGAATAAACTTCCACAAGTTTTGTTTTAAACCTGCCAGTCTTTTATTTATGGAACTACAAGTTGTTAGTTGTCTTCTACACCTACCTGATCCAAAAGAAGTGCAGTTTTAACAGGTTATGGGCCCAGAGTATGCTTGGACTTGTGTATGTATACCTCTGATGGTGTTAGGCCTAATTTTGGTGACAAGTGTGTGTGAGACATTTTTGAGTTGCTGTTGCTCTATTGTAACACAGTGGTGTTTTTGTTTACTGGTTGTCAAGATACAACATGGCCTTTACAAACTCAGTTAGTGAATTTATAAACTGTGTTTACAAACTGTGTGGTACTGCACACTGGTGACAAATTTTACAAATGCAAACTAAGTGGCACCTGCACACTGGTGAAACGCCATACAAATCTGAACTACATAATGCAGTACACCAAGTGATATGGTAGTGGATGATCAGTGACTTAACAGATTCATTCGATTTGTTTAATGAAAGAGGTGGAACACCGGGTGTACTTTGTGGATTAGGTATAGGGACTGATATTATGTGGTCACCAATAGGCTCTGGGACGAACGTCTTAAGGTTCCCACCTTTGACTACTTCAAATTATGGCACATGGAAACTTAATATGGCCATGTTACTTCGTGAGCGTACACTGTATGGTTTTGTCGTGCCTTCAACACACGAGGAATATGAAGCCCGGCCATTTTCTGCAAACGAGGCGGAGAACCCCGGGATCAAGGCAAAATACTTTGCTCGGCGAGCCCAGGCTCTATCAACAATATTTTTGGGAATCAGTGAAGGCGTGAAACCCATACTCCACACATGCCACACCCCTGATGAAGCTTGGCAGAAATTAGCGGACGTCTTTACACCCAAGACGATGGCTCGTATTGGATATCTTTACCGTACATTTGTAGGAATGAAAATGTTGGAGTCTGACACTATGGCTCAATGGACCGCTCGTGTTCGAAATGCTGTTACAGAATTAGCTGATGCAGGCAAAGTGGTTCCGGACGATGAACATGGATTTCTTTTATTAAACGGCCTTCCGAAATCATGGGATTCCGCAGTGGCAACTATCTACAACCTTCCCAAAGCAGAATTCACGCCAGATAAGGTTGAAGCCTTGTTATTCAATGAATTTGATAGACAGCATCCAACTGGAGAGGCAGCAGTCGAAGGTGCAACAGGTGGAGCGTTTAATGTTCGTGATGTAACAAAGTCAGGTGAACAACTTCAGCAACATGATCAACGAGGCAGAGGACGAAGTCGCGGACGTGCCCGTGGTAGGGGACATGGACGTGGAAGAGGACCGAGCACGACTTCACAACATAATCAACAAAAACACACAATGCAAACTATCTGTTATAATTGCCAAGGAATGGGAAATTTTTCACGGGATTGTCCTAGCCCAAAGAAAGACGGAAAACAAATTGGGGCAAAGAAAGGTCTGACAAAGGGACCAGATGCTGCGTTTCTGTGTGAAGCACATTCGATTGAGTCTAAACGTCTGAATTGGGTTCTTGATACTGCGGCCACCAGCCATTTTTGCGTAAATCGAGAAGTTTTCCACAAATATAAACAATGTGAAATTCCTCCTGCTGAGGGTCCAGGAGGCCCCTCGCGCGTAGTTGGTATCGGAGAGGTCTGGTTACGGGTAAATAATACTGGAGAGATTATCGCACTTATGAATGTTCTTCATGCCCCTGATATGCCAAGGAATCTGATATCTGGGTTTTGCTTATATGAAGCAGGATATCAAATGCATACTTATGAAGCTGGTATTAAAATACATCGGAGTGATGGCCGACCATTGGTAGCAGCATTGGCTAAGGGTCGTTTCTTTTACTTTGATGCTAAACCATGTGTGAATCAAGATCCAAGGCTAATACCACCCTCTGCTGATGCAGTTGAAGACCAGACACCACTTACAACTGTATCGACAAAAGGAGCAGCTCCAATATGTGAAGTACTGAAAAGCTGTAACGTATCGTCGCCATCTATCACGAAGAAGCCTTTTAAACAGGTACATGGGATTGTACCATCACAGACTCTTATGGATGATTCTGATGTCATAACACCTACTAAAACCCAACTGTGGCACGAGAGATTTGGACACTTAGCAATTCCACGACTTCGTAAGGCAGTGAAGAAGAATGAATTTGGAGGTCAGGTGCAGTTATCATCGGACACTCCTATATGTGATTCCTGCAAACTCGGCAAATCTACAAGAACTAGGCATGCATCATCTGTGGGTCGTAGTGCAAGAAACCCACTTGATCTCGTACATAGTGATGTATGGGGACCAGCTCCTGTAAAGAGTCCAGGTGGAGGACGTTATTATATATCATTTACTGATGACTTCTCAAGGCGCAGTAGTGTGTTTATAATGAAAACAAAGAGTGAAGCATTGGAGAAATTCGAAGAATATCGGGCCCGTGCAGAACGAGAAACTGGTAGACGTCTAAAAAGTCTGCGCACCGATAATGGTATGGAATTTTGTTCCGAGATGTTTCAACAACATTTACGTGTTCTTGGGATCAAAGCTGAACGCACAAATATCTATAGTCCTGAGATGAATGGTGTAGCAGAACGGTTGAATCGGACCCTTTTAGACATGGCCCGGTCCTTTTTGATTAATTCAGGTTTATCTGCAGAATGGTGGGCTGAGATGATTGTCGCCGCTTGTCATGTTAAAAATCGTATCCCTCATTCGAAGCTCAATGACAAGATACCTGAAGCACTATGGTCTGAACGTACACCATCGGTGAAACATCTCCGCCGAATAGGTAGTTTGTGTTTTGTTCATATTGACAAACCCCATAGAACCAAACTCCAGCCACGTGCTCGCCTCGGTGTTCTTGTGGGTTATGCTGTATCGACAAAGGGCTACAGGATATGGTTCCCGGATGACGGAAAGTTAGTGCATGAAACAAATAATGTTTCCTTTGATGAGAAACGTCTTGGCGTACAACGGTTGCGAAACGCGCAACAATCTGAATGGGTAGATTTTGGTATTGAAAATGAAGAAAGCTTTACCTTACCTGCTCAAACCCCATTGAAGAATCGTCCAACTGTAGTGGCAGTACATGCCCAAAGGAATGCACCTGGATGGAAGAGAGAAGTAGTCCCTAGAAAAACAAAAGGAACTCATGAATGTGACATCTATTACAGATACATGGATGGTAAGCGAGCGAGATCCATGAACGATGTCAAGAAGCAATGTGAAGATCGTAATCTTGTATTTGACCCGGAGAATTTTGACTTTAACCGAAAGAACCAAACAGCTGAAGCTGAAGATCTAACAGTAGAGACTGTGAATAATGCCGATGACGAGAGTAATAGTGAAGACAATACAGGGAGCTCGGAGTCTTTGTTCGTGGACTCTAGTGAGTGGATTCCCGAAGTACACTGTGTTGAAGTTGAAGCCCCAAGGACTTACCATGAAGCAATGACTAGCCCAATGAAAAAGAGATGGAAAGAGGCTATGAACGATGAGATTAGTACACTTCAGAATCGTCAAGTATATGATGAAGTTCCAAAGCCAGCAGATGCAAAAGTTGTGGGTTCCCGCTGGGTTTACACTTTGAAGAGGAACTCCGAAGGGAAGACGGTGCGCCATAGGGCGCGTCTTGTAGCACAGGGATGTTCTCAACGTGAAGGTTTGGACTATGCAGAAACTTTTTCACCTGTAATCGCCTTCACCTTGATTCGGTTTTTCTTTGTCCTCCTTGTTGTATGTTTTGACTGGGTGCATACTCACCTGGATGTTAAATGCGCCTATCTTTATGGTAGTTTGAAAGAAGAGATTTTTCTTCGTCCCCCACCAGGTTATGACAATAAGCATGACTACGTATGGCGTTTAAAGAAAGCCCTTTATGGATTACGGCAATCCGGCCGGTGTTGGTTCACTGAACTAGACACAACATTCACCCAACTAGGTTTTCGTAAACTGTTTGCAACAAACTGTGTATATATGTTATCTAGGTCGGTGGTTGTACTTGTGTATGTGGATGACCTGGCGATTTTTGCACGAGATCAAACTGCACTTGATGATGCAATAAGGCGTATTGCAACGAAATTTGATGTAACAAATCTTGGTCCTTTAAAGAAATTCCTTGGAGTAGAGTTTGGTGTAAGTAATGGAATTCCTATCATGCATCAACGTACATATATAGACACTATTCTAAAACAACACAAAACTGCGTGGACATCAAAGATTTTGCGATCCAGTACAGTGCCACTGGATGCAGGTGCAACCTTGGAAGCGGGTAACGACGCCAATACCCTCTCGTCGCAGGAAAGCACAAAATATCGTAGTTTGATTGGAGCATTGATGTTTTTATCGTCTTGCACAAGACCAGACATCAGCTTCGCAGTCACAGCATTGGCACAGTATTGCAGTAAGCCAACGATCCGCCACGTGGTGCTAGCACAGAAAGTACTAGCCTATGTCCAACAAACAAAGGGGTTGAGTATTACATGTGATGGTGCAGTGAAAGGACAGAAACCTCAGTTCACCTTCTATGTTGACAGTTCTTGGGCCTCGTGCATAGAAGATAGACGATCGTGGACTGGATATGTAGGTTTTTTAGCCCATGTACCAATTATATGGCGAGTTCAGAAACAAAAATGTCTCGCTCTATCAACCATGGAGGCAGAATTCGTTGCACTTTCCGAAGCGGCCAAAGAATTTATTTGGCTATCAGCAATATGCAACGAAATTCAGTGGCTTCCCGTAGTTTTGCCTCCAGTCGTATTTTGCGATAACGATTCTGCTATTGCATTCGCAAGAGACAATAAAGAACATATGAAATCAAAACACATTGATCTGCGATACAAATTCGTGAGACAAGCTCTTCACCAGGGTGATTTTGTGCTACAACGTGTATCAAGTGCTGATAATATCGCAAATGTGTTCACTAAGCCCCTCCCTCGGAAGCCTTATGAACAGTTTCGAGAAGCTCTATTATCCGCATGATGCAGTCATGCATTTATGACATTCAGTGAGAAAGGGGTGGAATGTTGAGAAATACAAGTTTCCTCACTGATCTCATAATTCACAATAGG
>JAHWFP010101092.1:378-14467 GCA_023313725.1 Lithobius niger | reverse complement strand
TTCCCAGGCTGAGTGCACTCTTAACATTAAAAGGAAAGGCAGGGACTGAAGTACTAATGCGTCCTTGACGGCGTTAGGCCGCTAGAGTTTCACAAAATAACTTCGAACAATTCTAAGTCCCAACAGGGAACTTTACTCAACTTCCGGCTTCTACTTAACTTCTATTATTGAAGAAAATTCTGGGTCTGGGAGCTCAGTGACTGGCAGCTTCGTCGTCAAAAAATGAAATTAGAAACATCCTTATTCTGTTGGAGGGTCTTATTTACAACCAGAAATGCTTCCTGGTTCTATTGCTAAAGGTGCTTGGTTTCCACTTGATCTGACTGGACTGAGCAGTACTGGATTGAGCTGACTGGTGAGCTCTAGAGAGTCTTGAGTCAGTCTGGAACTTCTGAATTATCAGGCGAGTCAGGGTAACTCAGAACTTGGCCTTTGTCCAAAAGTGCACTAGGCTAAACTGGGAGTTTAGGCTAGATGCGTAGTAGTAAAGGCTTATAATAAGTGATTCGAAAATGCTTATTTATGGCTAGTAACCATATAGTAGTAATGGATGTTGCTAGGGACTAGTGTTAAAGTATTTAACTACTAATAAAATAAATGATCGGATGGTTCATTGTATCGATATTGGTACCGATATCTCGATGGATTAAGTCTAATTTTACTAAATTAAACTTATTAGCAATAGCCTTCATATAAGCAGATCGACTGCCTCTAAATGGTCAATGGTTCATCCCACTCGTTTAATTTAGTCTCTAAATAAGATGACACCTTAGTATGTTCTTTCATCGTGTTAGCGTTGAAGGTTCCTCTGAAAATCCTTATCAGGTGAAACATCTTTCGCTTAGCTAATACGATGTCTGTAAAGTTATGTTTTGTGAAAGTAAAAGACCGGATGCCGCTAACGCTTACCCAGCTCAGTACTTCAGGATCTTTGTCCTATAATTTTTTATTGCTAAGTCTGTTTTCTTTCCAAACATTTTAGAGAAGAGTAACCTTCTCTACCGTATGTCTGGTTTGAAAATTCATGCTATTAGTTTCCAATTCTTGCTGTTCTGAGGGGGGGTAACTAGGTGCGTAAAAATAAATACTTACTACAATTTTAAACGTAAAAATGGCTTTTACTATCCTAAAATACTCACCCTACTTTATAGCTTTTATGAGCTTTCAGTTTTTTGCCTGCCCATGATGAACTTCCCAAGCTATCCCCTACTTGTCCCAAGGCACTGGCGTCTGCGACCCCTAGCGGCAGTTGGCTGAGTTCATCCTTTTTTCTCTGTGTTCTGGCTTGAGTGGGGCCGGAGGGTGGATGTGCGTTTATTGAGGTTTTCTTCCGATGGGGGAAGCGTTAGGTTTTAGCGATTTCGTTTAGTTTTAAGGGAGGGGGGAGGGGGAGTTAACATTTACAGCGCAGAGGCCCCAGGCACAATGCTACAGATCTTATTTGAGTCAGAATATTAGTTTAAATTAAAGACATAACAGGCAAGCACTCAAAATGTATCACTACACAAAATTACACCAAGGCGAGTTTCCATTTGCAAAAATATTGGGTGACATTTATTTAAGGTGCAGAGCAGGGATGATCATTGTGTTACAAGACCAAGTCATTTAGCGACCAGAATAATTACTTTAAAATAATTATTAACAAAAGAAAACTTGAACTAGCTTTCATGCACAAAAATACGAATAAAAAATTCAAAGGAGTGTTCCGTCCAAGGTATAAACGGGAAGGCAGCTGTCTGCATAATTTTTTGGGGTGTATGGCAGCAAAGCCGTATTAAATCAGTTCAGGGGTAATTAACCAAGCACAAGCTGGCTGCATACAAGAAAAACACCAGCATCCAGGCGCAATAGCCTACTTCACAGAGAAAAAGTTAACATCAGAAAGGTTTCACGAAATGATGTGAAGGTTAAACAGAAAGTCATTCTTGGCGAGTCTTGCACAGGATACGAGCAAAACCTCGCTATAAGGCACTGCTGAAAGCACTATGGATGACAAAACACTATGGATGGCAGATAAAATATGAAAACACATTAGCTTGGGCTATCCGTAACTAGATACCCGATACCAAACCAATTCCATACGGGACTTCATGATATTCACTGGAAATATCCTAACTCGCTATAGAGTGGTGTCAGTTGCTAAATTATAACAAGGAACCTTGTTACTACGAACAACTCCATACCATGGCCTGGGGTGTCAACAAACGTTAGATAATAACTTAAAAAGCTAATGAACAGCAAGTTCTTTTACCTTATTTAGTAAGGATAACAGACGGAGAAGCTCCAGACACCAGGTGGAGGCCATCTTCGTTGAACTAAAGGATTGAAGTAAACCGCATACAAGAATTTTCAGGACCTACAACGATGATCAGCCGACGTGAGACATCCAAGACCAACAGGTAGTGTGACGTCAGAACCTGCCGATGTGGAGGAAGGACACAAAGTCTTGTCCAAGCGCCTCAGACGATGAACCCAGGAACACACCAATGAGGAAGATCCAAAGCCATTTAAAGAGAAATAAGACTTAGCATAATACATTTAACGAGAAATAATAAATAACATAAGAGTGTTAAACATGAAATAAATATTCAACTAAGGAAAATAAATTACCATGAAACAATACGTGAAAAATCAATCCAAATATTAACCAGCTTCAGAAATAAATACTGCAACGAGCAGATATTAATAAAAATTAATAGGAAGGTTGTACAAGAGACTTACCAAACAAGCATCACCGAGATTGAAGCGATCCTCGAGCTCTCAAGCAAAAGGGTTCAATCTGGAGCGTTTCTACTACGAGATGGGATACATTGCGGTGAGTATTTTCGCATAGTAAAAACAATTTTGACGTTTAAAATTGTACTTTTACATCTTCCAAAAATGCTCACCTCACTTTTTAGCTGACTTCGCCCAAAGGAGGAGGGTCAAGCCAGAAGCAAGGGTAGCCTGGACAATCCCATAAAAGATTGCAAGGCTTACCTCTAAATGCCTGGCAGGGGGGGGGGATCCTCTGTAATGGCGTCCACTAGGACGAGGGGACCCAGGTGGTGAAGGCTTGCCCCCTCACCAACCTCTTTGAAATAGTGGCGGATAAAGACCGACCTGTGCTGCCACGTGCATGCAGCGGCAATGTTCCGTAGTTGAATACCAGTTGCAAACGCCGACACGACTCGGAGTTTGTGGGGGATGTCCCGAGGGGATGACAACACACACCTTTGACACCTCATATGCCCTCCAGATGGGTTGGCACACCCAATGCGCGATCCACTTGTCAGTACCGGCGTCGTGGAAGCCTGGCCGGCAGACTGGTCAATATTCAGGAACAAGGGAAGGAAATGGACATGTCACTAGAATCCTGTTCTATGAAGGTAGTATCGTAGTGCCCTGACCGGGCAGCCAGGCAGTCAGGGGAACGAGCATTGTGTAAATATGTACGCAATGGGGCCGAAAGTGTACAGGGGTAAACCGGAAGTGATGTCACAACCAAGATGGTGGCGCTCATGGGGTGACTCAAGGTAGCAGAGCCCCAAAATGGCGCCAGTTTGTTTCGAAATGACCAAACAACAAAAAATTTGTCCTTCCATTCTACCACCACACAGCTACTGGAATAGCTCAACAGAATGCCAAAGACTGATCAGGACTGAAAATGGCACCAGTTTTGGTTTTGGACGTGTCTAGACACATTACAACAGTAGGACAAAGGTCACACGACTGGCAACAGTATGTGAGGATCTTATAGGTGGTAGTTTTGTTAATCAAGCCATAATGCCAACAAAAACTCATTTACATTAATTTCCAACTAAAAAAAAGTAAGCCATTGTGGGTTTCACGCAATATCGCGTGGCTTTTCATTCTTCTTTCCTTTGCACACACGCCCAAAAGACTATGAGATAAGTGTAACTCAAAAGATCATGCCCACAGCATTGGGGAGAATGTAAATAGCAATTAATGGAATCAAATAACGCATGTGTAATTTAAACAAGACAAAACTCAACTTTTGTACCAATGTTTAGTCAAGCAACAACAAGTACAGACATTCCAGAGCCATCTAAAGAGCTAATACATTTATAATTGGTCCTTTCATGGTAAGCTATTTACAAAAGCATTAAATGTGTATACAGAAAAAAAGACCATCTAAGAGAATAATGATAGCATGGTAATGCCCTAATACCCTCGGTGAAAACATTTACAATTGGTTCGTTCATGGTAAGCTAATCTATTTACAAAAGCATTCAATCTATAACAGAAAAAAGGCTACCTAAGAAAATAATGATAGTACAGTAATGTCATAACACCATCAATTAAAACGTGGCGTTTCTAATCAAAACATGCCAGACCAACCTTTTTTTGCAAGATAGTAAAAAGTTCATGCTTGAAACTTCTGTTGTTTATTAGTAAGAAAAGGTTTCGTGTGTACGTAAACAAGACAAATAATCATCATATGTTTTAACATCTTTCAATACTTCCTCTGTATGCTTTTGCCAACTTTTTTTATGGACCCACCACATTCGAATGAATACATTTTCGACATCAGTCTTACAAATTCTAAAATAGGTTTCCCACCGTTTCGTCAGTAAAAGTGCCCAATTTCTTCTTAAGTTCGCAGTACAAAAAATGACCCCTATGGTTATTCTAGTTTCGAATAGATGCGATGAGAGTTCCATATCTGCATAAATGTCAGGTGTTTCTACTTTGTACACCAAATTACCTGTATCCGTCAGTAAAAGAAGACATGTTCCCGTATCTTTCCTTCATAAAATCCGGGTGAAAACCTAGCATCACCAGCTTGGATTGTTCCAACGTGCTGAACCCGATGTGAATTGGTTTGTTCAGAATTACACTTAGTTTGTGCATTTTAAATAAAACCAGTACTCAGTATTTCGAAATAATCCAAAGACTGAATTCATCAACCTCAAGGCCTTAGCCTCATCTACAATTAGTTTAATATTTATTTGTTTCCTAACATTCTCCATGGATTTTCCAAAAACTGCGTTCTAAAAATATTTGTACAGGTTCTTCTCAAACTCCATTCTAGCAGCTTTCCTCTTATCAGTGTTGAAATCGATATACGGCTTAAGCCACGGTCTTTCAGTAAACTTAATCGCTTCTTCCATGATTTAGGTAATAAACTAGGTTCCTACCGTAACAGAGACGAGGTGGTACTAGGCGGAGCTAGGTTAGTGTTAAAAGTGACATCATGCCAGGCATTATTTCGATGTTTTCAGCCGCTAAGGGATAATCGGCATGAGCATCGTGTACACTGTCTAGATAGTCGAGGTCCACCTGTAACAGATACCCAGTAGTACTACTTTCGGGTAAACTAGTACATCCAAGGACGTCAATTCTTCTTCAGTCAGCCACCTAAGTCTGAGTATGGTAACGGCTTGCTTAAACAAATGCCATACAGGTTCGTCCATCACATCGTAGTAAATAATAAAAGTAATTGGTTTAGTAGGGTCAAAATCAGGTTAACAGGATTATTCGCTTTGGCATACCCTTTGGGAATAATGGCAATCCCGCCACATATTCCCTTACTAAACAAATTATACATGTCAATGCCGGTCAGCAACTCTTAATTTAACTTTATTCTATGAAGAGCAGCTTCCCACCTTAACCCTATTAAGGTGTAAAAATGACAAGGGTCCAAACGATACTAATTCATACAAATGGTGCTCGAAGAAGTCAGCTAGCAAAGCAACATCAACTAAAACATACAGGCCGTGATAGGAACCCAACATAATACAATTAGCAGCATCCCAAACGGTATTGGCATACGAATAATCCTCGTCCATAATATGGCTGTTGGTTAAACGGGAATAAAAAGCTTCCTTAAGAGGAAGCAGAGTCTCTTCAAACTTACTAAAGTCAGCTATATATTCGTACATGTACACGCCTTTCCTGTTTAACAAATGATGATATGTGGGAAAAATGTGTTCTAAAATTGGGGAATTCGGTTACAGTCTCTTCCAAATTACCCAGAGACGACGACAAAAATAGAAAAAGAGTCAAACTTAAAAAGCCCAACATTAATAGCTGTGTAGCATTCTGTGTTTTGTGGTATGACATATGTTGCTATCACTGAAATACTTTAAACCTCTGACAATAAAATGTGCGTCACAATTTTTCAAATTATGTAGTACAATTGGAAACTCGTCTTTATACTGATAATAAAGATTGCACTTGCTATGAGCAGCTCCCTGTAACGACCGGTAAGATGTGACGCCGCAGTAAAATTAGCACAATCATCAGTATTGAGTGCCATTAACACATTTTCAGACTTAATTTAAGTAATGACTTCGTATTTGTGTTCTATCGACCTGAAAAACTCGTCTACACAGTTCTCACCCCTGTACACACATTTCCAATGTACTTCGCCAATAGGACAAACGATAATGTACGTAAAACCGTAAGGAATGTGCGATTGAGTGTTAAGCGTAAATGTGCACGATGGGTCTGGCTGACAAGTGTTAACGAGTGCTAATATTGTTTCAAAATCCTCGTACATGACATACAGATGGCGTAATTGTCTGTTGTAACGGGAAAATTGCATGAATGCCTTTTCTTTCTCAGGCATAACCATGTTTTGAGCCTTGTAAGATCTGCAGATAATCAAGTGTTCGTTTAACGAGTCATCATGACGAAAGGGAGAAAGGAAATACGGACAAACGTATCGTGTGTTGTTGGAACTAGCCAGTCTATTAAAGTCCTTGATATACCATTGGTAGCTGCCCTTGTAGCAAGAGTAGCTTCACCTCAGGACAGTTCTCCGGTTTACAAAATAGAAGGGGAAGACGGCTACATTATTTCGTGCTTCAAATTCATGTACAGGGATGGATAAATTATACCAGTTAAATTGAGGGTGGTTTCGTACCTTATATAGTGTTCGATTCTGTTTGGATGGTGAGGAGCAGAATAGAACCCAGCCAAAACTGAATACACAAAGAACTTGGCATTGAAGCACTTAACATTAACAAGGACTTCTTATTCGATAAATACTCATTCAATAAAACGGTACCAAACCCACCAGAGAGAGGAGTGTATTTACCCACATGAATGCCACAACATTCAATTGTAGACACCACTCAACCAGAACCGTATTGATCGAAAATGTGTAACTGGTGTACGATTTTGGAAATGGCAGCATTAACAGCACGTTGTATAACATCGGGAGAAAGAATGGGCAACGCCACGCTGCACAGATACGTTGTCATGGTTACTGTTTTACTTTCGGGTCCTAATTTTTCAAGTAGTAATGTCAAGACATAAAATAAACTTAAATTGTGTAGCCGATTTTGCAACACTGAAAACAATTGGCCCAGGTACATCAAAAATAGCAAAACACTCATCAACGTTGAGTGTAGACGAAGGCACAGCATACACACAACATTGAAAAAAAATTCTAAATGCTGAGTCCTCGATGTGCAATGGTCCAACATCTACGTCTGGAATAGTGAAATGTTGCAGGGCATTGTGTTGCAAGAACGAGTCCTCCATCTTGAATATTTGTTTACTGGCGGTGCAGGTGATGAGGTGACGTCTGCGGTGATGTCTTAAGTTGATGCCTGAAGTAAACGAATCCGCATAGGTATCGCACACGAAGGGTCTATAAGCAGTGTGGTGTCGTCTTACGTGTCTGGATAACCTAGTGGCAGAGGCATCCCACAGACTACACATCGATGTTCCATTTTTCTAGAATATAAAAGATAAAAAAATGTAGAGCCAACCAACCGACACGTCCATTTATAGGCCTGCAATAAATAAATAAAAAGATATAAACAAATAAAAAAACTAATTTTATTGACCTAGAGCCTTTACAAATTTATACACAAACTGATCGTGGTTCTCACACACCTCATTATAGTATGGAGGATATACCTCAAATTGTGCATTTTTATCATAAAAGTATGAAACTTGGCAGGAATGTTGTTTACATCAAATTAAGAATTTTTAGTGTTGTAGGCATTCTCGTAAATTGCTATGAAATGCCATATTGGAAAATGGCGGCCCAATAGTCTAAAATTGTGCATTTTTATCATAAAAGCGTGAAACTTGGCAGGAATGTTGTTTACTTAGAATTATTAAGAATTTAAGTGATGTAGACATTCTCCTCAATCGCTATGAGCCGCCATATTGGAAAATGGCGGCCAAATAGTCTAAAACTGTGCATTTTCATCGTAAAAGCATAAAACTTGGCAGGAATGTTGTTTACATAAAATTAAGAATTTTAAACGTTATAGGCATTCTCCTGCATTGCTATGAGCCGCCATATTAGAAATGGGCAGCCAAAATGGCAGTCAATTAAAGTTTTTTCTCATAACTCGTGAACAAATCAACGGATTTAACTTTTCTTTTTTTCTTCCTGTTATTCGTAATTGATTTTTCTTACCGAAAAACTGAAATAACTTTTCATACGACCAACCATTTTATCTGAAAATCTTAGTTATAACTACTGTTAACATGGAATTCGGTGAGTTATATGGTCTGACTATTTTTTATTATACGATTTGCTTAGTTACGGTTAATAGGCCCCTGAATTTGTGATTTTACTTTGAAGTAATTAGTGCAAAGATGAAACAAGGCATTTGCTCTTGAAGAGCAATTGTAAATAACATATCAAAATTATACTAAAATATGATTAATGGAAAAACGCCATTTGCCCGAATTCAACACTTTCAAGGTTATTTATTGAAACACTGAATTCCCTTTCACATTTAGCAAAATTACACTCTTCCTTTATTGTTCTTCTTGAAATATCCTTTCCAATGATACCAAACATAATCAGAAGTAACTACCGAAAGTGATACTAATGTATTAGTGAAAAGACGCCATTTACTTTTCGAAATGGTATTTGAATACGACACTTTGAATTCCCTTTCACAGTCAGGGAAATTACATCCCGTGCCTTTATTGTTCCTCTTGAAATTTCCTTTCCTATGATATACTAAACACAGCCGGAAGTAAGTACTGGAAGTGGTATGAATGAATCATTATCAATGCATAGTATGTGCCGTAATGTAAATAATAGGTTTTTTATAGTGCTCAAAATTGAAGGAATTGTTCACATTTTGTGAAAAGCGTTAAGTTTAGTATGGATGCACATGAAGGGTAACTGGAAAAAAAGCTATATGATAGCAAGTTCAATAAACCCCCGAGGGGGTGGGGGAGGGGGCAACTTACTCTCCCCCAAACGGTTCTCTGGCTGTAACTCCTTAATCGTCAACAAATCAAAGCATAACGTGAAGCAAAGACATTCAGCACACAATTCTGGACAGGAAAGGAATTATACATCTTTCACGTAAGAGCTACCCTTGAACCACACAGTCGTATTTAAAGTATTATCACCCTTAATTCACACGGATGCTCCTTTTTTCAATTGGTTGTTATGTGATTTACTTGTACTAAGTGGTCTTACGAGCCCTTTAATAGCTCGAAATGGACGTGCTTCGAATTTTCTGAAGGGGTGGGATCTATTCTTTTCATCAATCCTAACCAATTTTTTTTTTTTACCTAAGGTAGCCACCTAAGGTACCCACTGAAATGCGAAGAGGTAACGTCATGGCAGCGAAAGCGTATGGTGATTTTAGAATTCAAAGTGCTGTTGCGAGCTTTCTAATATAGCCCGAAATGGACATGCTTAGGTTTTTCTGAAAGGTGGCAATTTATTCTTTCCACCAATCCTAACCGAAATTGTTTAACTTAGATAGCCTAGACTGTTCTACACCCATTAAAGGTGAATAGGTAAAGGCATAGCAGTGAAAGTGTATGTTGATATTCAAATTCAAAGTGGTCTTGCGAGCTCTCTAATAGCCTGAAATGAACATGCTTAGAATTATCTGAAAGGTGAGGATGTATTCTTTCCATTACTCCTAACCGAAATTATTTAATTTAGGTAGGAATTGTCCTACACTCTTTTAAGGTAAAATATGTAATGGTGCAGTGGCGAGCGAATGGTGATTTTCGAATTCAAAGTGCTCTTGCAAGCCTTCTAATAGCCCGAATTTGATATACTTAGTATTTTCTCAAAGGTGGCAATCTATTCTTTCCACCAATCCTACCCGAATATTGTTTCACTTAGATAGGAACCGTCCTACACCCGTTTAAATGTGTAGCTGTAACTGGTGTAGCGGCTAGTTTCAATTTCAATGTGCCATTGTAATGCTCATATTTGTAATCTTATCTAAGCTAAACAATTTCGGTTAGGATTGAAGGAAAGCAAGATCCATACCTTTCAGAAAATCCTAAGCATGTCCATTTCGGGCTGTTAGAGGGCTCGCACGAGCACTTTGAATTCGAAAATCACCATACGCTTTCGCCACTTACGCCATTGCCTCTTCACCTTTAGATGGGTGTAGAACGGTAGCTATCTAAGTTTAACAATTTCGGCTAGGATTGATGGAAAGAATAGATCGCCACGTTTCAGAAAATCTTAAACATTTCCATTTTGGGCTGTTTTTCAGAGTTATGGAAAACGTAATTTGGGCGCCATTTTCCAATATGGCGGCTCATAGCGATTGAGGAGAATGTCTACAATGCTTAAATTCCTAATAATTCTAAGCAAACAACATTCCTGCCAAGTTTCACGCTTTAATGATAAAAATGCACAATTTTAGACTATTGGGCCACCATTTTCCAATATGGCGGCTCGTGGCAATTTAGGAGATTGCCAACAACACTTAGATTCTTAATTTGATGTAAATAACATTCCTGCCAAGTTTCATGCTTTTATGATAAAATGCACAATTTCGTCTAATTTGGGGATATATCCTCCAGACTATTAATATTACAAACAAAACCGTCAAGTGTGCCGTAAAAAAGTGGTTATATGATTGAATTTTCACTTGTTTAAATGTACATGGATAAAAATTTATCATTTTTAATTGAAATAATCAAATGTACAATTGAGAAAATTGCATCTGTTTAAGTGCTGTTGTGCTTTACGTTTTAAATATATGATTCGTAAAGCACAACAACACTTAAACGGATGCAATTTTCTCAATTGTACATTTGATTATTTCAATTAAAAATGATCAATTTTTATCTGTGTACATTTTAACAAGTGAAAATTCAATCGTATAACCCCCTTTTTACGGCACACTTGACGTTTTTGTTTGTAATCAGTGTACCTTTTTTTACGGCTATGGCGTCGCATAACAAAGGTTTATGCATGCAGTCGATTGTTGCTGGCCGCTTTGAAACAATTCAAGTCAGCTCTAAAAGCCTGCATCTGCGAAATAAATACGCAATTCTATCGTTTTTAGCTACTAATTTCGAGGCCGGAAGCCGGAGGCCTCGAAATTAACAACACAGCTTAGTTTGGTTTAAAAATATATGCGTTTAGCTGAAACACTGATTCTTTCGTCAGATTTTATTAGAGGCCTTGGCACACAGCCGTACGCCCCTTCTAACCTAAAAATACACATTTAACTACATCAAGAACTCGACCAACTTAATAGACATCATCACAAACCCACAAACCCACACACCAGCGTGAACACCGTTACGCACAACTCCATAAGATCATTCATTCATTTTACCGTTCAACAATCAACTTTTTAGCAAAGACATAACACGTGCACGAAGAATGAATCTGGAGTTTGCTGAGTGGCATTGTTTCCTAAATACAATGGTTAAAACAATGTAAACAATGATCGTTTAGGGTTCGGTAACTCCAGAATGGATCGACCAATTGAAAAAGTGGTCCCTGTAAGGTTGCAGCCCAGGGAAAATTCTGGCTCAGATCATGTTTCAGATTTTAGGTAGGTGCAGTAGTTTTTTCTGAACCCGTGTCACAGAAGAACATCAACAACAACTAGAAGTGAACACTTTTCAATTTACGTGTGGCTCTCTATGTTTACTCTTGCACGGAATTGCATAAACGTTGGTGTAAAGTTGGGAAAAGTTGTTATCTATTATCTGGCCAAGTTTGGTTGAAATATATTGAATAGAAACGGAGAAATTAATAGTTTTAGTTTTGCTGGAGAGAGGACTTATCATATATATACACGGCATGATAAAAGAAATACAATAATGTCCGCACACTTGAGTATTGAAGGCTTGAAACTGTACCTCGTTACTCCACCACTTTTTAGAGCAATGTTTATTTAAGTAATGAATGGTCGAATTGGACAAGTGCGGCAGGCCATAGGGGTTCTAATATTTGCAGGTACCCAAAACGACCCAGTGACCTCCAGTCTGGTCGCAAGTGTCCAAGTTGACGATGCTCCATACGGGAATGTTTGGTAGATGATTTAAGGGAAAGGTTCCCAAAAACGTAGCGCACCAGATTTCAAAATGGCTTGATTTCGGAGGTGATCATTGCATAGACAAAACGTTTCTTCTTTCGTCATTTTCCAAAATGGATTCGTGTTTGCCGACAGTCAAAACGGTAATGGTTTGAGGTAAAGCTGCAAAAAATATCAGTTCAATTCTCACAATGCTGTTTTTTACTAGGGACACGTGAGACGGATTGTCGGTGAGGTGGTAGCCGTGAGGTTGAAGCAGAATCAACAATATCCATTAGGGAACATAGTGTAAGTAATACCGTTCCCAATATTATGAAACGACATACATAACCTGCAATACATTGACATGTAAGAGTTTACATAATTGTTAGCGTCAAAGTTGAAAGATAGTGGTTTTCCATTAAATATTTCAACATCTACGGAAAGTATTATGAAACTGACTCCAAAGTAATCAAAATAAAAGATCGTTCGCGTACGTACCGTTGTAATCTACATGTCTCATCGTAGCAACGATTACTTGATTGGGAACATCCACTATAGAGGTTGTCGACCTGTCCACTTCTCACCCCCTGTACCAAGGTGTGAGTTCTACACTCCGTCTTCCTACAGGAATATTTTGCAGACGAAGAATCGGCTAGCACACGAACGTGCACCAATAAAGTGTTTGGAGAAGGCGTTACTTTACGTATGAATAAGTAAGCATCTAGAAACTCAACAATAGGATTGAAGTTGGCGACTAAACCGTCAGCATTCAGATATAAAAGGAAGGGGGCTCTATGGAGAATGAAACAAAACTTTATTTCTGTATTGTTTAAAATCAACTTAGGCTGCATGACTAGATCGTGATGAACTCGGCCCAATAATTCTATGTGAGCACTTTTGGTGATAACGTCCTTGTCTTTTGGTGGGGTGCTCCTGCCCCACCCGGCCACGTACAGTTGAGTGTTTTTTGCTTCGATAGTGTAACTCGGCAGCGTTTGCAGAAAAGCTTTAAATACGTAATTGTCATTGGTGCTACCTGCTAGTTTTCTATTAAGAAAAATATCCACTTGAGAAAACATAGATTGTAGCCATAAATTAGAAACATAGCACTTTGGTTAGCGGTCAATTCGGTTCCATCACCAGCAAACAAGTGTACCTTGAGATACAATAAACTCTGGGACTGGTCCACGTAGCTTTCATTTCCGGGTACAGTAAGGTTCATAACTTGACCAGCCGCAACTGGTGTCATCGGTCTGTACTCTTCATATTTGGTTTTTGGGATAGTAAGTTGTATACGTTGCGCAGAAAACAAGTCTAGAGGGCTCAACAAACACTCGCAGGAAAATTGGCTTAGAATACTCATTCATGATGGCGGCTGAATAATGAGTGGTTGACTGGCAAGAGCTCAGGTTTATATAGAAGTCTCCTCCCCCACCCCTTAACTTAAAACGTTTTAAACAGCAACCTTCGTTATTTTCTTGGTCGTCTTACCTTCCCCAAACGTTTAGATTTTATTTTCATACAGGGGACCCTCAACCCCGACCCCCCCTTGAAGTTTTTTCCTATATCACTCATTACATCACTGGCAGTTTTGATTAATCGATATCTAGCAGCATCTTTATAGCGTTTTCAGCCAAATAATAAGCTCCTATACCAACGCCGGGGCTAAAGGCCTTTCTACCAAAATAGCTACCTAAGCTTCTAAAAAAAAGGGGCATAGCCGTACATCTTAAAGAGCTAAATAAACTGCTAATCCTGTGGCTGGCTTGGGAATGCCTGCCGGCCAAGACGAGACTTTCGTCTCCGCTCCCGCATAATATTTACCGTAATTTCACGTGTATTATCCGCGGACTATACGTAAATTT